>SJYC01130020.1:0-14878 GCA_006408675.1 Madoqua kirkii | reverse complement strand
TTCATAGTGATGCTTTCCAAGGCCCACTTGACTTCACATTCTAAGATGTCTGGCTCTAGATGAGTGATCACATCATCATGATTATCTGGGTCGTCAAGATCTTTTTTGTACAGTTGTTCTGTGTATTCTTGCCACCTCTTCTTAATATCTTCTGCTTCTGTTAGGTCCAGACCATTTCTGTCCTTTATCGAGCCCATCTTTGCATGAAATGTTCCCTTGGTATCTCTAATTTTCTTGAAGAGGATCTCTAGTCTTTCCCATTCTGTTGTTTTCCTCTATTTTCTTGCACTGATCGCTGAAGAAGGCTTTCTTATCTCTTCTTGCTATTCTTTGGAACTCTGCATTCAGATGCTTATATCTTTCCTTTTCTCCTTTGCTTTTCGCCTCTCTTCTTTTCACAGCTATTTGTAAGGCCTCTCCAGACAGCCATTTTGCTTTTTTGCATTTCTTTTGCATGGGGATGGTCTTGATCCCTGTCTCCTGTATATCACATTATGTATTTACTTGTTCCCATGTCAACACGGCTATAATACATAAACTGGAAGCTTTATCATTAAAAATTGACATTATTTTTATTTATTAGATTCCCAGAAGTTGGGTTACTATTTTAAAAGTGAAAATTGCTCAATTGTGCCTGAGCGATCTCAAATCTCCCACATTGCAGGCAGATTCTTTACCAGCTGAGCCACCAGGAAAGCCCAAGAATACTGGAGTGGGTAGCCTATCCCTTCTCCAGTGGATCTTCCCAATCCAGGGGTCGAACCCAGGTCTCCCACATTGCAGGCAGATTCTTTCCCAGCTGAGCTACCAGGGAAGCCTAAATTAAAAGTTGTGCATATTTTGGTATTAATGATTATTTCTAAAAATTACTCAAAAGGAGCCTCTAATTCACAACACTAATGTCTTACTTTGGGCTGCTATAACAAAATACCATAATTTAGGTGGCTTATAAATAACAGATCAGGTGCCAGAATGATCAGCTTCTGATGAGGAGCCCCTTCTGGTGCTGACCTTCAGCTCCATGTTAGAGGCTCACCTGGCAGAGAGCAGAGCGAGGGCACAGCTCGCTGGTAACCCTGACAAGAACATAATCCTGGATGAGAAGACTCATCTGGAGCCCTTCTAACCCTAATAATTCCCAAAGGCCCCATCTTCTAAAACTACCACATCACAGGGCATAAGGTTTTGATATAAGAACTTTGGGGGGAGACAAATGTTCAGCTCAAAACAACCAATCACAAAGGTAGTTCTCCTTCTCCCCACACCGTGACCACCCTTGTAAGGTCT
Source organism: Madoqua kirkii (assembly GCA_006408675.1). Lineage (NCBI taxonomy): Eukaryota > Metazoa > Chordata > Mammalia > Artiodactyla > Bovidae > Madoqua > Madoqua kirkii. The sequence goes on along the minus strand of SJYC01130020.1, from coordinate 13,591 downwards.
CTGTTTTTTTAAGTTGAGTCGATCTTGTGGGCAAAAAGGTTCATTGCTTTTAGGGTCCCTGAATACTGGTAAAATTTTAAGTGTACACCCTGTGTGCATGCTGAATTGCTTCAGTCATGTCTGACTCTATGAGACCCTATGGACTGTACCCTGCCAGGCTCCTCTGTCCATGGGATTCTCCAGCAAGAATACTGGAGCGGGTTAACATGCTACACCCTCCCCCAGGGAATCTTTCCAACCCAAAAGTCGAACCCATGTCTCTTAGGTTTCCTGGGCTGGCAGGGGGATTCTCTACCACTAGTGCCACCTGAGAAGCACCAGGTATAACCTACAGTAAACAATAAATCCTTTATATCAGGGCTTCTCCACTTCATTGGTGTTAACACTGGGTTGGAGTTCTCCAGCACATCACTGTGTTGTGTGAGGCTGCCCCGTGCATTGGGATATCAGTAGCTCCCCGCCCTCTGTGACACACTGTAGCACTTGTCCTTTAGTTGCAGCTGCAAAAAAATAATAATAATGTCTCCACACACTGCCAAATGTACCTTGGGGTCAAATCACCTCTCTTGAGAACTGCCACTCCATGTCACTGATAGTGGCTCTGCTTCTGTGACTGAACCCAGAGTGTGGTCATCATCTTTGTCATACCCTGTCTTTGGGATCTCTTTCCTCGTTCTCTTCTATTCATCACTCTTTGTATTTGTGTCAGTACTATGCCTGCATTAGTTATGGTAGTTTTAAGGCAGGTAAAGCAAAACAATCATACTATTCTCTTGTCAACGTTTCCTCAGCATTTATCATGCATTTATTCACCCACATATGATTAGCCATCTCTGACCGGGAACAACACCCCATTGAAGCCATCCTATAGAGAATGGGTTTTTAAACCAAAGTTCCTGACCCCCTTGAAGTTGTATGTAAAATTACATGTATACATGTGTGTCTTTGTGTGTGTCCAGAGATGCTATGAAAGGTGGTCACTCTGGAGTGTAGTATTTTTCTAATCACCCTACCTTTTCAGAATCTCCTACAAAGCACATGGCAGGCAAGTCAGGGAGATCCATCCACAGTAAAGATGGATGCAGGAGGACTTCTTCCCTGGTGGCTCAGTGGTAAAGAATCCACTTGCCAATGCAGGAGACATGGATTCAATCCATAAGTCAGGAAGATCCCACATGCCAAGGAGCAGCTAGGCCTGTGCACCACAACTTTTGAGGCTATGCTCCAGAGCCAGGAGCCACAGCTACTGAGCCCATGTGCCACAACCCCTGATCCCTTACAACCCTGAAGCTCAAGCTTCACAAGAGAAGCCAATGCACTGAGAAGCCAGCACACCACACCTAGAGAGCAGCCCCCACTCACCACAACTAGGAAAAAAGCCCAAGAGCAGTGAAGACCCAGCACAGCCCCAAAAATACAAAAAATAAAAAAGATGAATGCAGGGCCTTCCCTGGAGATCCAGCGGTCCCAGGTGATTCAGCGCTTAAGAATCTGCCTTGCAATGTAAAAGATTTGCAGATTTGATCCCTGGTCAAGGAACTAAGACCCCACATACCACAGGGCCACTACTGATCCCACATGTCACAATGAAAGATTCCTCATGATGAAACAAAGACTCCATGTGCTGCAACTAAGACACAACACAGCCAAATGCATACCTACATATCGTTTTAAAAAAGATCAAGGCCTTGCATGCACAGAACCTATTCTCTGAAATTTGTGACAGGTGCTCCAGTGAAAGGACAAGTCAACGGGCTTTATTCCAGCAAGGATGATGTAAGCAGTGACACTGCCTCGCAAGTGTGACCAAGAATCCCGGGTGTGCACTGGAGGAAGGCAGGAGCATACATCCACAGATGGGGTGGGAAACCTCTGGTGTTAGCAGCAAGGCTGTTGTGGAGCAACATATGAACACCACATCGTGTCTCCTCACCTCCCATTTATTATTTATGTCCCACCTGCTTCCAAAAGGATGTGACACGGCTTTCAGTGAAAAGCACAGATATGAAAGAATCATGCAGCCTTCTAAAACTAAACTCAGGAGGTGAGAGCCAAGAAGGCAAAAAGGCAAAAGAAGGAGGCAGTCTGTGGAATAATTATATCAGGAAGCACTGGCTTCACTCCGAACTTCCTGTCCTCCAAGAGAGAAAAAAGAAGGCAAACACAATGGTATATCTTTCCTTTAGCTCGTAACAGGAAACCGACCATCAGGAGAGGCGTTAGCCATCCCCTGGGAATTCTGGCCCTTTGGCCAGCGGAGACCTAAGGAAGGGGAGGAGAATGGAGCTGAGTCCCTCCCTAAACATCCGGCTCCTGCAGGGATGACATGTGTCCATTTAAAAAGGGCTGTTTCTGGTATCTAAAGAAAAGCTGCCCTTGTCAAATTGTTCATTCTGCTCATCAAATATTTACTGAATAACAGACTGGTTTCAAATTGGGAAAGGAGTATGTCAAGGCTGTATATTGTCACTCTGCTTATTTAACTTATATGTAGAGTACATCATGCAGAATGTCAAGCTAGATGAAGCACAAGCTGGAACCAAGACTGCTGGGAAAAATATCAATAACCTCAGATATGCAGATAACACCATCCTTATGGCATAAAGTGAAGACCTAAAGAGCCTCTTGATGAAAGTGAAAGAGGAGAGTGAAAAAGTTGGCTTAGAGCTCAACATTCAGAAAACTAAAAACATGGCATCTGGTCCCATCACTTCATGACAAATAGATGGGCAAAAAATGGAAACAGTGACAGACTTTATTTGAGGGGACTCCAAAATCACTGCAGATGGTGACTGCAGCCATGAAATTAAAAGACACTTGCACCTTGAAAGAAAAACTATGACCAACCTAGATAGCATATTAAAAAGCAGAGACATTACTTTGCCAACAAAGATCCATCCAGTCAAAGCTATGATTTTTCCAAGAGTCATGTATGGATGTGTGAATTGGACTATAAAGAAAGCTGAGTGCCAAAGAATTGATACTTTTGAACTGTGGTGTTGGAGAAGACTCTTGAGAGTCCCTTGGACTGCAAGGAGATCCAACCAGTCCATCCTAAAGGAAATCAGTCCTGAATATTCATTGGAAGGGCTGATGCTCAAGCTGAAACTCCAATACTTTGGCCACCTGACTCGAAGAACTGACTCATTGGAAAAGACCCTGATGCTGGGAAAGATTGAAGGCAGGAGGAATAGGGGACAACAGAGGATGAGATAGTTGGGTGCCATCACTGATTCGATGGACATGAGTTTGAGTAAGCTCTGGGAGTTGCTGATGGACAGGGAAGCCTGGCATGCTGCAGTCCATGGGGTCGTAAAGAGTCAGACACAACTGAGTAACTGATCTGAGCTCTGGCCAGATTCCAGACTAACACTTTAACGTTGAGAATAAGAACCTGGTGCCTTTGTTCAAGGATCTCATGGTCAGGGAAGGTAGATGTGAGCAAATAATTAAAATGAACCTTGATATGTGTCCTAAAAGACAGATGACCATCAACATGGAAACACAGAAGAGAGACATGAACTTTACTTGGGAGGAAGGCCAGCATTCAGGAAACTAGGAGGAGTGAACAGGAGGCTTCCCACCTGAGGGCCTCCTCCAGGCAGAGGAAGTACAGAGGCGGGCAACAAATTTTATGGGAAAGGAGCAGGGTGGCACACCTAGGGTGTGGAGTGCATGGTCATGGCGGAACAAGAGGAGGCTTCAAATTTTGGCTGCAGTTAAATCATGAAGGACCTTTTATGTGAGGCTAAAGAATCTGGGGCTTGGCATGAGAACCATCAAAGATGTTTAAGCAGGGAGTGACGAATTCAGATCATGGGTTTCCTCTATTTGCTTAAGAACCTCAAAGCCCACAAGGCTGATGGAGAGTCTAAAACTGGCCAACAAAACCTCACCTGCAGCAACCAAGAACCGAAATGAGGGCATTGCCTGCAAGCTCGGTGTTCTTTTGTGAAGCAGAACTGTGTGTCCTTCCTCATAAAACAGATAACCCGGGACTCTGGCTCAGTGATCCTGCTTAGGCATAACCAAGAAGAGGCGTCACATGAGCACCAGGGGGCTACTTCCCAAGAATAAATCTAGGCATTTTGGAAGAAACAAAGAAAAGCTGAATTGGGAACCATCTGAGAACTGTTCCTTGGAGAAGGACACACAGTTACTTTCCGCTCCCCTGTGTAGTTAAAGGAACAAAAGCAATAGCCTGTTTCCCCTTCATACAGCAGCTTCCAGTGGGACAAAGGCCAAGCGCAGCACAGCTGAGGAGGGATGGGAGCTCAGAATGCATTAGGGGCCAACAATGGGTTCTAGGCAGGGACCAGTGGTTCTGGGGGCATGTGGACAGGAAATATACCTGTTCTAAAAGTGTAGGGGGTTACCAAGGAAGCCAAGAGGCAAGGCGTCACAGAGCACAGGTGTCCCTGCTCTTTGCAGGGAGAGAGATGGGGCCGCTCATCTCTTCCGCCTCTGACAATGACCACATTCCCCGCTCCTCGCTGGCCAGTCTCCCCTTGAGAGCCCACCATCCTTCACTGGGACAGTCACTCTACAGGTGAGCTCACAGCATGCGTTCTAAGCCCAAGGAATCTGATGGGACAAGGACTTATTTCCACAGTTTGAACAGACAAGCAATTTATGATCCCAGGGACCCTGAAGTAGGAGCAGGCTGCATTCCAGTCATGACACTCTGATTTTGTGACTATCAAGACCTCACTGCATAGATCCTGAGCGTCAATTGTGACCCGCCATTTAATACAGTAAGTCCTTCCACAGGGCTCTGTGATGTAAGTTTGTTTGCTTTTTTAAACTCCAAAATGATGCTATTTGTCCTCTGCTCTTTCTGAGAAGCAGCCTGTCAGTTTCCCATGGCTTTATGAGAGCTCCCAGACAGCTTTGCCAGTGACCATTCAACACCTCAGAGCTCCCAGAATCCCTTGCAGAGATGCTGCGTGGAGCCTTAGACTCAGCCAGTAAATACAAAATTGCTTGCTTCTCCAAGCCTGTCTCCTTTACCCTCTGACTCCCATTTGGGCTGAGATGCCTAGATACCGTTTTGAAAAATGGCTACTGTAAAAGGATGCATACTAAGTTGTTTCAGTCATGTCTCAGCTTTGCCAGTGACCATTCAACACCTCAGAGCTCCCAGAATCCCTTGCAGAGATGCTGCGTGGAGCCTTAGACTCAGCCAGTAAATACAAAATTGCTTGCTTCTCCAAGCCTGTCTCCTTTACCCTCTGACTCCCATTTGGGCTGAGATGCCTAGATACCGTTTTGAAAAATGGCTACTGTAAAAGGATGCATACTAAGTTGTTTCAGTCATGTCTGACTCTTTATGACCCCATGGACGGTAGCCTGCCAGACTCCTCTGTCCATGGGATTCTACAGGCAAGAATACTGAAGTGGGTTGCCATTTCCTTCTCCAGGGGATCTTTCTGACCCAGGGGTTGAACCCATGTATCCTGTAGCTCCTGAATTGCAGGCAGATTCTTTACCACTGAGCCACCAGGGAAGCCCTATAAAAGAATAGTTCTTCATTATTAGAAAAACTTAGTTCTCCCCAGACAAAGTAGTGAACTCAATACAGTTTCTGGTTAGGACCCATCCTCCTTTTAGCAACCTTATCTCATTTAGCATTGACCTCCAACACTCTCCAGGGGTCAGAGTCTCCTTTTCCTCTTGAATCCTTTACCCAGATTTGACTCTTATCAGTTTCCATGTTCCAGATCTTTCCTGAAGCCCAGCCTTCCATGAAAACACCCTGTGTCCCATCTCCTTACACCCTGAACTCTAATTCATCTAATGGAGTGGCGCTGCTGCAAAAGCTCCTTCCGATGGCAGACTGCAGGAGCAGCTGTTTCCGCCCTAGAGCACACCTTTAGCGCCTGTGCCGCTCTGCACCCCTCCCCCATGCTCTCAGGCTCCCTTTGCAGAACCTCATCTCCTCATTGTGTGCCATCCTAACAGGACGTTCGCTCAGGATGACCCGATCTGTCAGGAACAAGAGGTGGACATGGGACCATAACCAGGCCAATCTGGCTTTCCTTGACAGAAGTGACCTAAGAATAACTCAACAGCTGGAACCAGCTGACCCAAAAGTAGGGCTCTGTGTGCTGACTATCTAGAGCTCCAGGCCTGCCCTGTTTCCTTTCTTGTCCTTTCTCAGGCCTGAATAATTACCCAGAAAAAGTCTGACCACACCTCAGCTTTTTTATTCTCTCTTAGATTCATTCGCAACGCACAAAGCCCTAATCCCATTTCTTACCTGAAGGAATGGTCAACTGTGGACATTTTAAGAAAAGGAAGACTTGGAAGAGATTATTTCAGACAAAGTGGCCTCAGTAGAGGCTGGGTGCACTCCTTGAGAAAAGAGAAAATGCCAGTGGATATTTCTGGTGTAGCCTAGCCTTCCACTGGCAGATTCCACTGAGGGGATATTCAAAGGGCTGCGGGTGACATTTGACATGTGCCAAGACCTTGGCATGAGGATCCCACTTGTTTTCTGGTCAGGGGGGATGACTCTGCTCCCAGAGCCTGGCTGGGCCCTTGCTGGAGCCCTCCTGAGGATGACACCCCTGGACATGCGGGCAGCTGTGTTTTGGGGGCATCCCTGCCAGCAGTGCAGGCCCTGCTTAAACTGGAGGACATCCCCACAGGGAGCCCAGGAGGAAGCCAGCTTCCCCACCCTCCCTGAGGAGGCTCTGGCTTCTGGCTTCCATCCTCCTAGACCAAAGGGGGAGAATTAAATCAGCTGTGCTCAGAGGCAGACTCCCAGGAAGCAAAGAACACCCCAACTTCAGGATCAGGTCCTTACACCAGCCCCTTCCTCGTATAAGTAAAACTCCACTTCTACACCCAGGCCCACAATGTTCTTTTCCACTTTTTTTCCCATAAAGTAGGTCCTTCACATCATGTAAGCATAGACCCCCACAAAACCTGGCTCTATCCCCAATGGGATACAAATAGAGGAAAGAGCAATGAAAAGAGGAAACTCATCAGTGGGAGTTCTCTGCACAGAAGAAAGAGAAGAGAATGGTAAGCAGTGTGTAGCAGGACGCACCCTTCTTTCCATATCACAGGGAGATGTCCCTCAGTACTTCATGGGGACCGGGGGCAAGCAGAGAAATACGCATGATGGTCCCTGGGGCCAAAGGAATTAGAGGCCAATGCAGAAGGGCCGGGCACTACCAGGTAACCAGGAAACAGGTGCTTCCTCTCTGGAAGGGGCACCGCACCCGTCTTCCTCGGCAGGAGCTCACTCTGAACTCAGCAGGACACTTTACTAAAAGAAAGGTAGCCTAGGCAGACACGGTGAATGGGCAGGAAGAAGCGGCTTTATTTAACCAGCATGGTTCCTTGTCCCAGACACACTCGGGGCTGGGAGAACAGACCTCAGAGTTTAGGTCTTCAGAGGATGTCCCCCACGGACAGCCCATAGCAGCAGTGCTTTGTTCTTATCCAGAACAGCTGCCAGTTTATGCTGAGCTCCCGTGAGAATCAGAAAAATCAGAAAGTTCCCTCCTTCTGTCTTGCTGGTGCGCCAGGCAGACGATGGTTCATGCCTAATTCCTGGCTTGGTGAGTGGAGCACACCCGGGATTCAGTCCTCACCGACCCAGCTCCCTGAAGCTCCATGTTCCGGGGGTCCCGGGTAGGGGCCCTGTGCCCAGGAGCCTCCATCGCTCTTCTCCTACAGCCCTTCTTTGAGTCCTGCTGCTTCCCAGCCCCTGCCCCCATCTGTCTGGAGTCCACCTTTCCCATCGGCTTCCCTGGTAGCTCAGCTGGTAAAGAATCTGCCTGCAATGCAGCAGACCCTGATTTGATTCCTGGGTCGGAAAATCCCCTGGAGAAGGAATAGGTTACCCATCCCAGTATTCTTGGACTTCCCTGGTAGCTCAGCTGGTAAAGAATGCACCCACATGGAGGAGAACTGGGTTCAATCCTTGGCTTGGGAAGATCCCCTGGAGAAGGGAATGGCAACCCACTCCAGTATTCTTGCTTGGAGAATCGCTAGTGGGCTACAGTCCATGGAGTCACAAAGAGTTGGACACAACTGAGCGACTAACACGTTCAGTTTCCCCAGGGGAGACAAATCTGCAGGCCTCCAGGAGTTATGTGAGGTGGTGTCCCTTTTCCTCTGCTTTCTTCAGAGGCTGCAGAGTGGAAGAAAAGGACTCTGTCTCCGGTACAACAGGAACCTCCTTTAGTTTCTCCACCATGATGGCTCAGGTCCCCTTATGACTACCTAGGAGCAGACAACTTCACCCAGTAAGAATCTGCTTTCTCCTGAAGTCAATAAAATCGAGCTTCATGTAAAGTGTGCTTATTTTTTTTCAATAGTTTGGGTCTAGTCTCAGAGGAAAATAACCCTGGCACTACTATCTTCAAGAAAATGGAGCCATCTCCAGTTTCATCTTGATGTGAAACACCCTACCCACAGACACAGATGGAGGGGAAGTGGCAGTATGTGACACCACAACATGTTTTCCAGGCTCAGCAGAAAAATAAAGCTCTAGTCCCTTTGATTATTTTTATGTACTTATTTGGCTCTGCTGGGTCTTAGCTGAGGTACTCGGCATCTTCAGTTGCAGCATGTGAATTCTTACTCGTGGCGTGTGGAATCTAGTTTCCTGACCAGGGATCTAACCCAGGACCCCTGTGTTGGGAGTGTGGAATCTTAGCCACTGACACCACGGGACCTTTAGTCCCTTTTTGCACCAGTAATTCACTTTTTTTACTGCTTCCCTGGAAAAATTACTCTCTCTCTTACTGAATATATGAAACATTGATTATGGACAATGAAATTTATAAGATAGTTATCAGTTAGCTATTGCTACAATAATGTTACATTAACTCACAGGCCTATGACCAGAAGTATGTATTTCTCCCTCTGAAGATCAGCCTGGGTTCAGCTGGACTTTACACCAACCTGCAGGCTGGGTCCAGGTCTCTCCACAGGTGTTCCACCCTCCTTGGCCCAGCAGCTTTTTGAGACACGTTGTTCTCATGGTTTAAAAAAAAAAGTGGGACGGCAAGCTCAACCATGAGAGAACATTTCAAGCCTCCGCTTACGTCATGTCTGCTTAAATGCCAACAGCCATAGCAAGACGCACGGCCAAGATAAAACTAACTAGGGCAAGCCCAGGATCAATAGGGCAGAAAAACATATTCTGCCTCTTTTGGAAGGACATGGGAAATGGCACACAGTAAGGGGTGAAGAACTGAGAAGTCATCTACCATAAGGAGGGAGGGTAAAGGGAAGGATGGCAAAAGAAATAATATTTTTAGAGATCTATTTTGTGCCAGGTATTGTCCTCTGTGTTTCAGGCATAAGAAGCCTATATTATAAATAGAAAACAGACATCTAGATGGGAACACTGGTGAGCAACTGAGCCTGGATTCACACATGGGTCCAACAGACCCCAGACTCTGCCAAGGGTTAGAGAGCTGGAGACATCAACCTCTGTCTTCCTCTTGCAGGAACACAGATGGATGTTGAGCGAGGAGAGAGGTAAATAAATGGTGAACTTTTCAAACCCAGGCTTCTCCCAAAGAGCCTGAAGCAGGAACATTGTGTTTGAAGTAATAATTGGAGCCCAGTGGCTGAGTCTTTCATCATTTAGACTGTAGATTCACTGCTTGCTCATTCCAACCCTCTTGCAGGCATCGAAGTTAGTCCTAGACTGTATGAGTCATACAATCTTGCCCTAAATTCTACGCTATAAAGGGGTCAGGAGTCATTTTCAAGTTACAAGTTCACACTTTTACATGTTCTAATTGCTTTCTTACATTTGACTCATGCAGAAGATAGTATACGAGGAACAGGATAACGTTTTCAGACAGCATTCACAGGTGTAGCTGTGAGTCTCTAGGATGCTCTTAGGGAGAACAAGGCAGGTCACAGAAGGGACCTGGTGGTAAGTTAGTTGGTGCTGAATAAACATTGCCCCCAAATTAATCTATCAACAGAGATTATCCACCTGTGCAGTGCAGCTGTATTGGACCATGGGTGCTGGTGACTGGAAGGATGTTTAGAATTCGTCTAAACCACCAGTGGGCTTCCCTGATGGCTCAGATGGTGAAGAATCCGCCTGCAATGTAGGAGATTCTGATTTGATCCCAGGGTGGGGAAGATCCCCTGGAGAAGGGGACAGCTACCCACTCCAGTATTCTTGCCTGGAGAATTCCATGGACAGAGGAGCCTGGTGGGCTATAGTTCATAGGGTCGCAAAGAGTCAGACACGACTGGGTGAATATGCTACCATTCAAAGAGAAACACTACCTCTGAGGTTTTTTCCCAACCTGCTTTCTCGCTCTTGTCCTTTTAAATACTGAATGACGTTCTGATGGTTCCTCCATATTTACTGATGACTTGGGCTCACGTGTTACAACCTGCCCTGATCCACAAGTCCCACCATTCTCCTGGAGAACTTGGGTGCAACTGTGAAAGACCACGTAGTACCCGAGCTTTGCAGAGCCCGACTCTGGCAACACTAGCAGCCTTACTCTTCCCCACACCAATCCATCTCCATTACTCAGGCTTTAAACCTAGGGCATCTCCCTCACCACGTTTTCAAACTGCCGATCAGAGCCAACGGTGAGTCACGAAGGCAACTTAGTGAGCTGTAGCGTTTTTACAAAATAGAAAACATCCAAGATCATTGCATGTAATAAGGGCACATCTCAGGAAACTTTTGCTTAAATTATACATACTTGGTAGGCATACAGAACTGTGGTGTCAGATTTTTTTTCCTGAGAGTTATGGTCAAACAAGTTTGAGAAATACTTCCCTTGGCTTTTTCATTCATAGAACATTCCATTTTTAAAATATCACTCTCTCATAGCCACCACTTATTATATATATCTCTCTCTCTACTCTTCATACATTCATTGCTGCAGCTCTTTTGTTTCCATGTGACCACAAGCATGGCAGGTAAGAAACTTAAGAACAGGAATAATGCCCCAGTGAAAATCTTCTAGTCCATCCTGTTCCCTCTGAAACACACACACACACACAATACTGTACTGCACACACATATGAACTGTCTAGTGCACATAGGGTATGTGTGCTTGCTCACGCTTGAATGGAAACTGACACAGAAGGTGAGTTTCACACACGAGCTGATATGGAACAGAACAGATACCACATGTGGTTATGGAAGGTGATCAGAAGCACAAACATGGGAATTTCAGAAATCTTAGGCAAGAAGGTATGGAATTGGAATTTGAATTAACTTCATGAAATTAATTCAAGATACAGGGAGATTTCACCTGTTACTTGAGTCATAACCCAGAAAAAAAAAAAAAACCCAATGTTAAAAACTCAAGCCATAATCTAAACTTTGACTCAATGTAGATTGTAAATTCAAATTTTCCCCTGGGCCACTGAATATTGCAGGACTTCTCAACCTTGGGTACTACAGACATTTGGGGTTGGATAATTTTTTACTGGGGAAACGGGGGGCAGCATCTCTGGCCTCCACCTACTAGATGCCAGGAGCATACTCCTTCCCCACTTGTGACCACTGAAACTGTCTCAGACACTGCCAACTGATCCCTGGGGGTAAATTCACCCCAACTGAGAACCACTGTTACATGATGATGGTACTAAAAACAATGTCATGAAGTGTCTCATGGGTGATAAGCTCCTCTCCAGGCATGATCTCTTCTGGCCCACACAGCAGACTTGGGGGTAAGACAGGCCCCACAGGAATGTACCATTGCCCCCCTGCCTAGGGCACCTCAGTGCTCTTGGAATCTCAGCCTCAGTCCTTTCCACTCTGAAGCAGAGAATCTGTGACTTCATGTAGTTGAGTCAATCACAAAATGAGCCACTCCTTACCCTATTCTAAGTCTTCCGGCAATGCTGAGATGAGAATCAAAATACCAGGAAACGATACTGTTTACGGGAATCTAAATCAGTGCAGCCACGATGGAGGGCGGTATGGAGGTTCCTTAAAAAATTAGAACTAGAGCTACCATATGATCTAATAACCCCACTGCTAGGCATATATCCAAGCAAAGCTCTCATTCGAGACGACTCATGCACCCCAGTGTTATAGCAGCCTTATTACAACAGTCAGGACACAGAAGCAACCTAAGTGTCCACAGACAGATGAATGAATAAAGATGCGGTATACATACACACATGCAGTGAAACACTACACAGACACAAAAGCGAATGGAATTATGCCATTTGCAGCAATATGGATGGACCTAAAGAGAGGTGAAGTAAGTCAGACAGAGAGAGATATCATGTGAGACAGATTATACGTGGAATCTAAAAACATAATACAAATGAACTTATTTACAAAACAGACAGAATCACAGATTCAGAAAACAAATTTATGGTTACCAAAGGAGATGAGGGAGCAGAGATAAAGAAAGTTTGGGATTAACATATACACACTATTATATACAAAACAGATAACCAACAAAGTCCTACTGTATAGCACAGAGGACTACATTCAATATCTTGTAATAGCCAAGAATGAAAAAGAATCTGAAAAAGAAGATATATACACATATATGTTGTATGTATATATATGGGCTTCCCTGGTGGTGCACTGGTAAAAAATCCAGCTGCAATACAGGAGGTGTGGGTTTTGATCTCTGATCTGGGAAGATCCCCTGGAGAAGGAGATGGCAACCCACTCCAATATTCTTCTCTGGGAAATGCCATGGACAGAGGACCCTACAGAGGGGGGCTACAGTTCATGGGGTTGCAAAAAATTGGACATGATTTAAGTGACTGTGGCTCAGATCATGAGCTCCTTATTGCCAAATTCAGACTCAAATTGAAGAAAGTAGGGGAAACACTAGACCATTCAGGTACGACCTAAATCAAATCCTTTATGAGTATACAGTGGAAGAGAGAAATAGATTTAAGGGCTAGATCTGATAGAATGCCTGATGAACTATGGAATGAGGTTCCTGACATTGCATAGGAGACAGGGATCAAGACCATCCCCATGGAAAAGAAATACAAAAAATCAAAATGGCTGCCTGGGGAGGCCTTACAAATAGCTGTGAAAAGAAGAGAGGCAAAAAGCAAAGGAGAAATGGAAAGATATAAGCATCTGAATGCAGAATTCCAAAGAATAGCAAGAAGAGATAAGAAAGCCTTCCTCAGTGATCAATGCAAAGAAATAGAGGAAAAGAACAGAATGGGAAAGACTAGAGATCTCTTCAAGAAATTAGAGATACCAAGGGAACATTTCATGCAAAGATGGGCTCGATAAAGGATAGAAATGGTATGGACCTAACAGAAGCAGAAGATATTAAGAAGAGGTGGCAAGAATACACAGAAGAACTGTACAAAAAAGATCTTCACAACCCAGATAATCATGATGATGTGATCACTAATCTAGAGCCAGATGTCTTGTAATGTAAAGTCAAGTGGGCCTTAGAAAGCATCACTATGAACAAAGCTAGTGGAGGTGATGGAATTCCAGTGGAGCTGTTTCAAATCCTGAAAAGATGCTGCTGTGAACGTGCTGCACTCAATATGCCAGCAAATTTGGAAAACTCAGCAGTGGCCACAGGACTGGAAAAGGTCAGTTTTCATTCCAATCCCAAAGAAAGGCAATGCCAAAGAA
>SJYC01130019.1:0-18076 GCA_006408675.1 Madoqua kirkii | reverse complement strand
AAATCCCATAGACAGAGGAGCCTGGTGGGCTACAGTCCATAGTGTCACAAAAGAGTGGGAAACGACTTAGCGACTAAACAATAAGGCTAAACTGTGGGTTGTGGTTCTAGTTTACCCACTCGGTGGTTGTGTAATCTTTAGTGAGTGATTCAGTCCCTCTGACCCTCACTTTCCTTGTCTGGGAAATAAGTAAAATAATACCTGCTTCACTGAGTTGCTATGAAGATGAAATGAGATAGTAATTATGCAAAATATTTGTACAACTAAAATCCTTGTATGTAAAGTGATCGCTTGTATCAGCGAGATTGAGGGGGGAGCATGCTTTTTTTGTTGTTGTTTGGTTTTTTAAGGCTAGAGGTCTTGGGCTTTGTCATTACTAAGCTGCTGGATTTGAGTGGTTACTTTATTCAAATTGCTAAACCTCTGCTTTTGTGGAGAGGGGTGAAGTAATCAGTAACTCATTTATTGAGGAATTCCAAAGTGTCCAGCACTTGTCTGAGTTCCTTACATACTAACTGACTTAATCTCTACATTCACTTCTAAAGTAGATTTACTAAAATTGATTGATTATTAACATCTTGGCCATTTTAGAGCTAGAGGAGACTTTAACTAATGTGTTCTACCCTTTTGTTTATCCTTGAAGAAAATAAACTCGAGAGATGAGGTAAAGTGTTCCAGGGCACATGGGTAGTTGTAGGTGGAACTGAGACTAGAAAAATAGCCAGTGGCTGGTTTCCAGGACATTTTGTTGTCTCAGTTCCTATAATGTCAATTCAAAGAAGTGAAAAACAGAATTGCTCTTGTATCTTTTAGTCAGGTTGGAGGAATGAATAGCAGTGAACTTGTGGAAGGGGTGAGGGGTGAGAGAACAACAGAGGTGGAGGTGGTGTCAGAGGGCTTCCTGGAGGAGGAGAGATGTGAACTGGGTGTAGAAAAGCAACTAAGATGTGGGAAACAGAAGCCGGGAATAGCTATTGTAGAAGGAGAAAATGGTATAAATCAAAGAGGGAAGGAAGATAAAATATGGAACATGGAACTTCCAGGTGGTCCAGTGGTTAAGAATCCACCTGCCAAAGCAGGGGACACAGGTTTGATCTCTGATTCAGGAAGATCCCACATGCCTCAGAGCAACTAAGCCCACGATCCACTTCTGAGCCCTTGCCCTAGCGCCCGCAAAGTACTACTACCGAAGCCCAAGCGCCCTACAGCCTGAGCTCAGCAACAAGAGAAACAACCGCAATGAGAAGCCCAAGCACCACAGAGTAGCACCCACTCACCATATGTAGAGAAAGCCTGGGCATGGCAACAAAGACTCAGCACAATCATAAGTAAATAGAGTATGGAATTTGCAGGTATCAAAGCTTCCCCTTAAGGAGAAGGTGCAAATGAGGGCAGATGGATGGTATGTGGGAACTGGAGGCCAGGGACCTGTGATACCAATCAAGTTATGTTCTTAATTTTACAACCAAGGAGAACCATTAATTGAGCAATTCAGTTGTTTAACAAAGGTTTGTTGGGCATCTATTGCATGTGTGTTCAGTTGGGCACTGGACATATAGAGCTGATCAAAAGGAGCTTGGTCCTCTTTCTGGCAGGTGGAGGGGGGATTCAGTCTAGTTTGGAGAGATGGATGATAAACAGGTAAATCAATACAAACTGAGAAATGCTAATGGAGGTCCTGGACAGAGTGCTGTATTAGCAGTGGAGAAGGCCTCCTTAGGTAGGGCAGACTCTGAGCAATGAAAGAGTCCCATGTGACTCGGATACTTAGTATGGGAGCTGGAGGACAGGTTGGGGAAGGGAGCTGGGGTTAAGTAATGCTGGATTTTGTTCTAAGTGCAAAGGGAGTTTAAAAAAAATTAGAAATTTTAAAGCAGTTTACTGATACAATCTGACGTGAAAATTTTAAGTTATTCTTGGGTGCCCTATGGGGAATAAACTATGGAGGAGTAGGGGGAAGAGACAAGAATGGAAACAAGGGGACCAGTGCTGCTAGGGGACCATGGCAGAAATTCTCAAGAAAGACAAAGGTACCTTGAATTGGGGTCATAGCAATGAGGCCATGAAGCACGACATCTTCAAAGCAATGGAGACAGATAGACTTGGCTGAGTGAAAAGATTTGAGGTTAGGAGCTCCAGAACTTGTTGATGAATTGGCTGTGCAGGATAATGGGAGTACAGTGGTTGAATGAGGGCCCTTGAAAAGCTTTATTGTTGTTCAGTTGCTCAGTCGACTCTTTGCAACGCCATGGACTGCAGCACGCCAGTCTTCCCTGTCCTTCACTATCTTCCAGAATTTGCTCAAACTCATATCCATTGAATCGGTGATGCCATCCAACCATCTTATCCTCTGACATCCCTTTCTCCTCCCGCCTTCAATCCTTCCCAGCATCAGGGTCTTTTCCAATGAGTCATTTCTTTGCATCAGGTGGCCAAACTATTGGAGCTTCAACTTCAGCATCAGTCCTTCCAATGAATATTCAGGATTGATTTCCTTTAGGATTGATTGGTTTGATCACCTTGTAGTCCAAGGGACTCTCAAGAATCTTCTCCAGCATCACAGTTCAAAAGCATCAATTCTTCGGTGGTCAGGCCTTTTTATTGTCCAACTCTCACATCTGTACATGGCTACTGGAAAAACTATAGCTTTGACTATACGGACCCTTGCCAGCAAAGTAATGTCTCTGCTTTTTAATATGCTGTCTAGGTTGGTCATAGCTTTTCTTCCAAGAAGCAAATGTCTTTTAATTTCATGACTGCAGTCACCATCTGCAGTGATTTTGGAGCCAAGAAAATAAAGTCTCTCACTGTTTCCATTGTTTCCCATCTATTTGCCATAAAGGGATGGGACTGGATGCCATGATCTTTGTTTTTTGAATGTTGAGTTTTAAACCAGCTTTTACACTCTCCTCTTTCACTTTCATCAAGAGGCTCTTTAGTTCCTCTTTGGTTTCTGCCATAAGGATGGTGTCATCTGCATATCTGAGGTTATTGATATTTTCCCCCAGCAATCTTGATTCCAGCTTGTGCTTCATCCAGTCTGGCATTTTGCATGATGTACTCTGCATATAAGTTAAATAAGCATGGTGACAATATACAGCCTTGATGTACTCCTTTCCCAATTTGAACCAGTTCATTGTTCCATGTCCAGTCCTAACTGTTGCTTCTTAACCTGCAAATAGATTTCTCAGGAGGTAGGTCGGGTGGCCTGGTATTCCCATCTCTTGGAAGAATTTTCCACAGTTTGTTTAATCTCTGGAGCCTGGGATTGTGACTTTATTTAGGAAAAAAAGATCTTTGCAGATGTAATTAAGGATCTCCAAATGTGAACATCCTGTATTATCTGCATGGGCCCTAAATCCAATGACAAGTTATTTCATAATAAACACAGAAAAAAGAGGAGAAGGAAATGTGAAGACAGACACGAAGACTGGAGTGATGCCGCCACAAGGACTGTTTGGAACTACTAGATGCTGGACCAGGCAAGGAAGGATTCTCGCTGGAGCCTCCAGAGGGAGAGCAGTTCTGTTGACACCTTGTTTTCAGATTTCTGGTCACCAGGGTAGTAAGAAACTAAGTTTGTTGTTTTAAGCCATCAAGTTTGTAGCAATTTGTTAAGACAGCCACAGGAAACTAATACAGAAAGGGAGGCATCCAGGATGACCCTCAGGTTTCTGGGTGTTTGATGTCATTTACTGAGTTGAGAAAGTATGGGCAAGTTGTTCGAGGGGCATCAAAAGTTCTAATTTGGTAAAACAGATAAACAATAAGGTCTTTCAACATGGTATAGTACAGGAAACTATATTCCATATGTCATAATAACCTATAAAGGAAAAGTATTTGAAAAAGAATATATGTATATACAACTGAATCACTTTCCTGTATACCCCAAACTCCAAAATCACTGCAGATGGTGACTGCAGCCATGAAATTAAAAGACACTTACTCCTTGGAAGAAAAGTTATGACCAACCTAGATAGTATATTCAAAAGCAGAGACATTACTTTGCCGACTAAGGTCTAGTCAAGGCTGTGGTTTTTCCTGTGGTCATGTATGGATGTGAGAGTTGGACTGTGAAGAAGGCTGAGCACCAAAGAATTGATGCTTTTGAACTGTGGTGTTGGAGAAGACTCTTGAGAGTCCCTTGGACTGCAAGGAGATCCAACCAGTCCATTCTGAAGGAGATCAACCCTGGGATTTCTTTGGAAGGAATGATGCTAAAGCTGAAACTCCAGTACTTTGGCCACCTCATGAGAAGAGTTGACTCATTGGAAAAGACTCTGATGCTGGGAGGGATTGGGGGCAGGAGGAGAAGCTGACGACCAAGGATGAGATGGCTGGATGGCATCACTGACTCGATGAACATGAGTCTGAGTGAACTCCGGGAAATGGTGATGGACAGGGAGGCCTGGCGTGCTGCGATTGATGGGGTCAAGAAGAGTTGGACACTACAGCGACTGAACTGAACTGATATCCAAAACTAACACAACTTTGTAAATCAACTATACTTCAATTTAAATTTAAAAAAAAGAAAAGAAAAAATAGCTAGTGTTGTCAAAGATGTAGAAAATTGGAACCTTGTGCACTGTTGATGGGAATGTAAAGTTGGTGCATCTACTATGGAAACAGTATGGTACCTCCTCAATTAAAAATAGAATTATCATATGATCAAAAAAGTTCTAATTTGGATGTGTTAAATTTGAAATGCTTGCAAGATGTCCAAGCAGAGAAAGGTAAGTATGTAGGTGGATGGATGGAGGAGGCTGGAGCTCAGAGGAGGGATCAAAAGGGAAGGTACAAACTCATTGTCAGCATACAGATTAAATTTAAACCACAGGAAATGATGTATTGTCTTAGAGAGTGAACCATAGAATCTTGGAAGATTTGTGAACGGCTATGTGTGATATTTCAGTCCATCTGTGGGAAATTCCTCAATCCTTTGCCTCTTTTTTTTTTTCCCCCTCACTTCTGCTGCCCACAAGTTGGAAGAGAGGCAAATGGAAGAAAGAGCATGGTTGACTGGGAAGGCAGTGTAACTTCAGGGCAAAACAATGCTATTCTCCTTCCCAAATAATGTATCTGTTGACTGATGGGGTGGCTTTTCATCATTAAAGACTTTTTTTAGGTTTTGAAATGAGAAGAATCTTTGGAAGAAGTCATGTGCCACCTTTTCCTTTGCATCTACCTCAGTGAGCATTTGCTTGTCAGAGGCTTCACTCAGAGCAGGTTACGACCTGGTGGTGACAGGGGTGTGAGAGAAGAAAAGCATGAAGCCTGGGGCTTAAGCGGGGCTAGCTAAGTAGAGACAGGCGACCAGAAAAGGGAAGCCCTGAAGCCCGGCCATGCCTACCCCATTGCATTGCCAGGGAGGGCGAGAGCAGCGAAAGGAAATTCTTTCTCTGCCCCCAAACTCACATTCAGACTTCCTTCCTTCACCCCTTGGAGTACCACTGATGGAATCTGAGCTGACGTCTCCTTCTCCAGAAAGAAGAGAAAAGTCAGAGAAACACCAGTGGCACACAGCAGATGGTTTCTCACAATGACAAGAGAAAATCTATTGCACGGACTCGGCAGCCTTCTAATAAGGACTGTTCTGACGTTTCTGTTCTCTCCAAGGTGAAGGCTACTTCCACTGGCCTGTTGATGTTACCTTCTCTTGTCTCCATGGCTACCATCATCAGTCCAGCATCAGCCTGCTGGGACCTCCAAGGTGCTCAGGCCTGGCTGGACACCCTGCAGGCCTTCCACCTGCCCCAGAACTTCCTGCTAGTTCTGCTGTCAGAGGGAGGTTTTAACACAAAGCACGCTCCTCCGCCTTCAGTGTCTTCCCACTGCTCCTAGCAAAAAGATTATACAGCCTCTACTTATAGCTTCATACCATCTCCCACTCCTACCCACTCTGCTGTCTGAGATCCAGCCGCAGGGACCTCCATTCAGTTTTTTGCAGCTCCATAACTCTCTCCTTGCTCCCTGAGTCTGGAATGTTCTCCCTGCCTCCACCTCTTCTCTCTCCTTCTCCCACCAATTTCCCACCTCCGCCCTCAGTACACGGCATCACCACTTCATTAGGGAAACTGTCTGATTTCCCCTTCTATCATAGCAGATCCCCCTATTTTTGGCCTTAAAGCACTGTATACCTTTTCTGCCTAGTCCTTCTGGTAGTTGTAATTGTATAGATAATAATTTTTATAATATATCTGTATTTTTGTTAGAGAGATGATTTGATTAATGTCTCTCCCTACTGGACTTAAAATCCTCATGAGGGGAGATCTGCTGTCCTGTTCTTGGTGGCCTCCCTGGTATCAAGTCACTCTTGGCCTGTGACATAGTCACATTGTGTGTTGGCTGAAGAGAAATGAATGGACATATATTGCCACTAATAGTTGAGTTGCCAGATGAATTCTAAGAATGATCAGGCTAGGTCTTTTCTGTGTGGCTCTTTAGAGTTTGAGAAATGATTAGTAATGACACTGAGTCTGAGCCTCTGCTCCTGGAGAATGCTCATTCCCAGAATGCAGGAAGGAGAATAATGCTACCTATCAGTTCTCACTTATGAGCAGTTCCTACCTGCAAAGGAAAGAAGAGAAATTCTTGATAGCAACCAGCAATCATTTATGAATGAAAAGAAAGCCCCAGTGAAGGGTGATATCCCTCACACTCTGGAGGCACCCCCACTCCCAAGTCACACTTTAACAATTACTTGAGAATGTATTTGGCCTCCCTGAAAGAGGAAAGACGATGATAACCAAATTCAATCACTTTAAATACAAAGAACACAGGGACTAAGCTTGATAAAACTATCAAAAACCATTAATTTAGGGGGGAAAAGTCAGTAATGTCTCAAATGTGGTTTAAATATTTTTTCTTTTGAATATTAAGCCTCCACTGCGGGCTCTGGTCCACAGAGTGATGAAAATATGGTGTACATCTGTACATTTGTTTTCTCATGGCTTGTGTTTAATTATCCACAAAGAAAAAAGATTCACAAAATGTTTCGTGTTCTTCTTTTAACTGCCAAAACAGGAACTTCTGAAGCTGCAACAGAATTGGTTGCAATCCTTTGAAAGTTTTATTAATGTAGCCAGAGTATGTTTTTAATCTTTTGTATTTTGATCACTAAAATGTATTTTCTGTGATTCGTTCATTCTTGTTTCAGCCATATTTTAAGTAAACAAGAAGCGAGTAGTTCTTTCCTTGTAAAATATATTGGCCTTTTTAAAAAAGTGCAGAACTATGATGATTAATGAACAAACTAAATATTAAATCAGAGGATTCTTCTTTGTCTAGGACATAAAGGAAGTCTTGAGAACCTTTGAGAGATCAGTATCTGCACTCATTTTAATGTAAACATCAGAGACATTCCTCTGTTAACATATTTCTTTCCTCTAAAAAATTTTGTATATGGACGCTGTATTTTCTATGTTTTTATGAATATATAAATGCAAATAAATGAAAGTGCTTATTTTTGTGTCTCAACTGATATTTTTGAATCAGCTGAAAATTCAAGCATATGTTTTTGGTAGAGTACTTTAAAAAATAAAACTGTGCATGAGAAAACATTGAATGCTTACTAGAGGGACTCTAGTAGGGGTCAGACTTAACTGAGCAACTGAACAACAACAAAGAGGGACCCTATTATCATAACTGTCTTTATTATTCCTATTTTTAAAAGGCTTATTCCAGTTTCATCCTTCTTTTATTCACTAATTGAACAAATATTTAAGTGCTTCTTATGTATCAATCACCATTCAAGCTGTTGAGAATACATAAATAAATGAACTAAGGAGATAAATCTAGCCTTCAGTTCAGTTCAGTTGCTGAGTTGTGTCTGACTCTTTGCAACTCCATGAATCGCACACCAGGCCTCCCTGTCTATCACCATCTCCCAGAGTTCACTCAGACTCACGTCCATCGAGTCAGTGATGCCATCCAGCCATCTCATCCTCTGTCGTCCCCTTCTCCTCCTGTCTCCAATCCCTCTCAGTATCAGAGTCTTTTCCAATGAGTCAACTCTTCTCATGAGGTGGCCAAAGTACTGGAGTTTCAGCTTTAGCATCATTCCCTCCAAAGAAATCCCAGGGCTGATCTCCTTCAGAATGGACTGATTGTATCTCCTTGCAGTCCGAGGGACTCTCAAGAGTCTTCTCCAACACCACAGTTCAAACGCATCAATTCTTCAGTGCTCAGCTTTCTTCACAGTTCAACTCTCACATCCATACATGACTACTGGAAAAACCATAGCCTTGACTAGACGGACCTGTGTTGGCAAAATAATGTCTCTGCTTTTTAATATGCTGTCTAGGTTGGTCATAACTTTCCTTCCAAGGAGTAAACGTCTTTTAATTTCATGGCTGCAGTCACCATCTGCAGTGATTTTGGAGCCAATAAAATAAAGTCAGCCACTGTTTCCACTGTTTCCCCATGTATTTCCCATGAGGTGATGGGACCAGATGCCATGATCTTCGTTTTCTGAATGTTGAGCTTTAAGTCAACTTTTTCGCTCTCCACTTTCACTTTCATCAAGAGGCTTTTTAGTTCTTCTTCACTTTCTGCCAGAAGGGTGGTGTCATCTGCATATCTGAGGTTATTGATATTTCTCTGGCAATCTTGATTCCAGCTTGTGTTTCTTCCAGCCCGGCATTTCTCATGACGTACTCTGCATAGAAGTTAAATAAGCAGGGTGATAATATACAGCCTTGACATACTCCTTTTCCTATTTGGAACCAGTTTGTTGTTCCATGTTCAGTTCTAACTGTTGCTTCCTGACCTGCATATAAGTTTCTCAAGAGGCAGGTCAGGTGGTCTGGTATTCCCATCTCTCTCAGAATTTTCCACAGTTTATTGTGATCCACACAGTCAAAGGCTTTGGCATAGTCAATAAAGCAGAAATAGATGTTTTTCTGGAACTCTCTTGCTTTTTTCATGATCCAGCAGATGTTGGCAATTTGATCTCTGGTTCCTCTGCCTTTTCTAAAACCAGCTTGAACATCTAGCCTTAGGGATCTTCAGTTCTGATAGGTATAAGTGAAATACTTCAATTTAACCATGTCTTAATCTAATAATCAGTCACATGTTATGAGAATATCTCTAGATTTCATCATGGATTAAGTTCAAGAACACCTATGGAATAAATATGCCACAGTATATTGCTTTTCTGTTAAAAAACTGAGATTCGTCCTGTTAACTCACTTAAAATTTACTATATAGTTGATAACTTTATAACTGAATTTGTCTACATCTTGGAAATTTATGTTTTTCTCTGTACTTTACAAAGGAAAGCCAAGAAGTTTGTTACCCAGTTAGTTAGTAGCAGAGCTAGTAATAGATTTTGATGTTTCTCTGCTACTGACTGTTTGATCTTATTAGTCCTTTTAAATTTAGAATCCTGTTAGAGTGATCTGTTTTGGATTGGAGAGTGGGAGCTGACTTTTACTTAGCATCTACTATGAGCCAAGTACTTGACATATGTGGAGAAGCAGCTATGATCAGACACAGTTCTTAAAGGAGGAGACTTTTCTGAATACCAATAGATAATAGGTAAAAAGACTGATCCCCAGTAGGATGCACAGTGAGGTGAACTGTTCCTTTCTTTCCAGCCCTTGGATTCGTTCATCTGATTCAGGGAGAGTTAAAGAA
The DNA here is from genome assembly GCA_006408675.1 of Madoqua kirkii. Lineage (NCBI taxonomy): Eukaryota > Metazoa > Chordata > Mammalia > Artiodactyla > Bovidae > Madoqua > Madoqua kirkii. The sequence continues at coordinate 8,440 of SJYC01130019.1, read as the reverse complement.
AGGAAGCTTCAGCGAGAGACTGGCTGTGGTAGGTTGGGTGGATGAAGCGAGGATCTATAATGTGTTTTGTTGTTTCCAACTCTTTTGTAACCCCACGGACTGTCCCCTGCCAGGCTCCTCCGTCCATGGGGTTTCCCAGGCAAGAACGCTGGAGTGGGTTGTCATTTCCTTCTCCGTGGGATCTTCCCGACCCAGGGATTGAAACCCATGTTTCCTGCATTGACAGGTGGATTCCTTACCTCTGAGCCACCAGGAAAGGCCAATAATGTGTTTACCTCAAAGGAAACAGGAGTAGTTCTCTGTGTATGTCATCAGCATTTCTAAATGTTCCAGTGAAAGAATAAGACATGGTTTCCTCACATTTGCACAGCAAAATGGGAGGTAGCAGCAGTGTAAATACTGGCTGAAAATACGTGTTGGGGATGATATCTTCTCTTTTTTTGGTAACATTTCAGGGCTTTTAGTCATTGGCTAAAGGAATATTTTCTGAACACCTAGTGTAGAAGTGGCTCGGTGCTACAAATTGGAGAACATAAAGGTCTACTTCGCAGGAAATTGGAAGTGAAAAAAGGCTACAACAGATTGAATCTTAGTCCACATTTAAATGAATTTAAGAATCTAAATAAAAAATGAAACAAGGAGTTTACAATGAAATGAGAATGTTTAGAGAAGAAACTTGATAATTCAAACAAAAGTTGTAACATAGAATTATTCAGGATAGACTATCTAACTTAATTATATTGACTGAATAGATTGCACAGTCAACCTTTCTTATTATTTCTTTTAGATAACATCACTGAAAGATATATTTATACCCTATTGAGGTAATTTAGGATAGCATTGGTAAGTTACTGAAATTCTCATGTTAGAGCTTAGTAAATACTTTGAAATATTAGAGGAAAAACTAGATTTTAATAAAGTGATTCTAGTAAACTACCACATATAATTTAACACACAATGTCCATTCTCCTTTCCAAGGGCTCTGGATCTTAACCAAAAAAATCTTGACAGTATTTCATTTCTTGAATGCCAGTGTATTATATATTAATTAATTAGTTAACATTTGAGTTTGATGCCTTCCAGATGAGATTTTTTTGTTGTTGTTAAGGCAAAATATAAACATAGACTTTATTACATGCTGCTCAATTCCCCAAAGAAGATCATTCATTACATAACAGTTTTCAACTCAACTGCAAGTCAAGAGATTGGCATCAGATGAGGTTTTTTATGCAATATCCTGGTGATTTAGGAATATACTCTAATGTTATCAGGAATAAAGTTTCAAATTTTGGGTGTTTCGCTCTTGGGAAAGTATCTTCAGATGGCTCATCTCATTCTTTTTTGTGCTTCCACTGCAAAAGACATCTTTGCTTTTTTCTAACTCCCTGTATTCTATGACGATTCCCTATTTGGATTGTATACCCCTATATGTGAAGTTCAGAGAGTACATATATAAATATAGTGTGGATTTCTTTGGGGTTTTAAAACAGTTGTATTATGGAGCTTATGTAAATGTTTTCCTTTTTCTCCTCCCTGATAATAAACTTGCCCTCACTCCTGGATTTGAAACACGACCAAGCTGAAAGGTGAGATCCTGTTTGTAGTGCACACTGAGGTCTCAGCAAGAATCTTCTAATTTGAGAGGCATCAGTATTTTACACACTCATGTGCTGAAAAACTAAAGGATGAAATCAGGAGTTTAAAAGTGATTTTCAGCATCCGGACTAAGCAAAGGAGATAGAGTTTTCTTTTCTTTTTTTTTAACGCTCAAAATAACAATTTCAGTTGCACAACAATTCTATTTCACTTAGAAAAATTGACTCAGTAGTCATTTGGTGATGCAAATAACGCTAATATCTTTCTTTTGTTTTTAGTGTTACATAAATTGCTTAGAGAATGTTATTTTGAAACTGGCAAATTTTTAGACTATTAGTGGACTAATAGTGGTCTGATTTGCTTTTTTAATACAGTGAAATTTTTTTTCCTTTTCTTCTTTTTCACAAAACTGTACCTGATTATTATTTGTTAATGGTCTTATTTACTTTTTCAATATGGAAAGGTAAATTGCCCCCCTTGTTTCATGTAATTACACATACTATACCACTTAGGATGGAGAACATGTGCAGATAACTATCCTCTTTTTTTTTTTTTTTCAGATGTTTACCACATGTGGAGCTTAGCACGAAGAATAAGCATGAATCAAGAATGCCGCACCCCAATACCCCTTTGAAACATTTTTAAGTGGTTCCATGAAATAGCCTATATTTTAATAGCTGCCATGATGGCCATGCTGCAGTCTTTCTCAGACAATCCAACTCAAACTCTGCTGTGGGCATCTATTGTTTTTACCTACTCATTCTACCACCTTCATTTGTCAGGAATCAGGTCTTGATTTTCTTTTGGAAATCAGCTCTCCCTAGGCCATGTGGTCCTAGTGAAAAGACTACCGTGTCCCACCTGCTCTGAAACAAGAAGAATCTTCTCCAAGATTTGTTTCTATAAGATTTATAGCTGCTATGAGAGAGAGGAGTCCTTTTTCTCTGGGTTCTCAAGCTGAAAGAATCACATATGCCTGAAGCTTATGGTCTTAACCCCAGGCTTCATGGAAGAAGATCTCTGCAGAATGCTTGCCAGCACACAGAGAGAACTAGAGCTCTGGTAGCATTTAGCACCCTCTGAAGCTAGATCAGCCCTTGAAGTGTCCAGTTACTGGAGCCAGTACATTCCCTTTGGCTTAAGCTAGTTTGAGTAATATTTCTATTATTTTGAACCAAAAGAGCTTTGGATGTTGTTATCCGTCTAAAGGTGGGAATGATCAACTTGGTACAAGCAAAAGTAACTTGTCAGCAGTTCTAATAGAAAATCCTATCAAAATCTCTTTTGGATAAGTAGTAAGTGTTTGTTGGTTTGGGATCCTAAATTTAGAAAGCTCAAATAACTAACATTTTCTTGTACCCTAGAGACAAGTGTTAAATAAACCAACTGATCCCAAGGATTATTCAAAGATATAATTTCAGAGTATATCAGAGTGCCATTATAGATTCAACTGAATCACCTACATTTTCAACATTAATAGGATTATTCTACAGGAATTGATGCCATGAGAAATGATCCAAAACTTGGTGCTAATAATAGCTACAACATATTGGGACATTTTATGTGCCAAGAAGTGTGCAAAGCCTGTCATTATTTTTTGTTTAATTCTCACAGAAAGTCTAAAAGGTAGGTGTTATTGTTCTTTTACAGATAAGAAATCTTAGAGAAGCTCAACAATGTGCTCAAGCCCAGGTTTGTCTAACTTCAAAGACTGTGCTTTTACCACTGTTTTCTCTTTAAGTTTCCAAAGTTCATAAGTTCATTGTTGATTTTTTCAACACATTTTGGAGATACACATGGCTAATGGTAGACATATCTATATAGATATAATACATAGTATATAGTAGATGTAAGTTCTTATGAATACACACACACACACACACACACACACACACACACACACACTTACATATATACACATATATAGGCTTCCCCGATGGCTCAGCAGGTCAAGAATCCACCTATACAATGCAGGAGACACAGGAGACGCAGCTTTGATCCCTGAGTTGGGGAGATCCCCTTGAGGAGGAATTGGCAACCCACTCCAGTATCCTTGCCTGAAAAATCCCATGGACAGAAGAGCCTGACGGGCTACAGTCTAAGGGTCGCAGTCGGGCACAACTGACATGTATAAAACATACGTATAGTCTACCTTGAGCCAGGTATAAGAATTACTAATTCACATGGCAATGTCATTGCAAACTCTATGAATAAATCATAATTTACTATCAACAGTTCAATATCTGAATTTAAAATTTTTCCTGTTATGAGAGAAAGAGGCCCAGAGAAGCATTAAAAAAAAAAAAAAGTCAGGCAACCAATCCAGTAGATTGCTATCAGAATGTGGGGCTGCTGCTTCTTCCCAGAAAGCACAATCCTTTGGTGGTTTTGAAAGACAGGGAGGGCCTCTCTGCCGGTCTGATGGGATCTGCGGCATAGGAGGCAGGAAGGAGGGAGTGGAGAGGCTGGCCCTGGCCCTGGTCACTACCTTTTTGCCTGATCCAGGTCCCATGTGTGGCTGTATGCTTCTGACCCGTGTGTGGGTATGTGACCGCGCCTTGTTTTCATGCTGACTCTCCCCAACTGGGAGCTCTATTGGCACCACGTGTTTGTTTTAACTTTCCACACAGACACCCAGTCCAAAATGTAACTAACTGAGCCTTTACTTGACGCAAAGATGTGTTTTGTGTATTTAGACATCCCAAAATTATGTAAAAAGAAATTTCAAAATTGAATGAATTCAAACAAAATTATGTTTTCTAATGAGGGAATGAGAAGAAGTAGAGATTTGGAAAGAGAACGCCTAGTTTTGACCACTTATTAAATATATATCTTTGCTCAGATTGTTGTATCTCCGTTTTCCAATTATGATATTTAGCCTATAAACATGCTGGAAAGATCAAGTTAATATTGACAGGAAAAATTCCTAGAAATCCCTGGAATCTTAGGGAATACACACCATTCATTTTGATATGTTTATTTCCATAAAGTCTCATGAACAGTTTAAAATATCACTTTAAAATTTAATATCTTTAAGCGCATTACATGGCTCAATCAATAAAGAATCTGCTTTCAATGAAGGAGACCCAGGTTCAGTTCTTGAGCTGGGAAGATCTCCTGGAGGAGGAAATGGCAACCCACTCCAGTATTCTTGCCTGGAGAATCCCATGGACAGAGGAGCCTGGCAGTGGTGCTTTTCTTTCATGCTGGATAAATTACTTATTTCTCTTTAGAGACCACTTGTATGTGTTCCAGGTAATTAAATATTTAGATTAGTGAAAAACTATTAAATATTTTTCTCAGAATTAGAACCAATAAAAATACACCTAATAAAACTATATATGACTATCCAAAAAAAAAAAAAGCCAGAAAACAAGTGCTGTGATCATGTGGAGAAAATTGGAACCTTTCTGTAGAGTTGGTGGAAATGTAAAATGGTACAGCTGCTGTGGAAAACAGTATAGAGTTTTCTTCAAAAAATAAAAATAGAATTACTGTATAGTCCAGCAATTCCACTTCTGGATATACATCCAAAAGAACTGACAGCAGAATCTCAGAGAAACAGTTGCACACTCCTGTTCATTGCAGCCAGATGGTGGAAACAACTCAAATGTACATCAGTGAATGAATGAATTAAAAAACTAGTCCATACAATGGAATATTAGTCTTAAAACATAATGAAATCCTGTCACATACTACAACATATTTGGACCTGAAGACATTAATCTGAGTGAAATAAGCTAGTCATGAAAAGACAAACACTGTACGATTTTATTTTTGTGAAGAATATAGAGTAGTCAATTCATTGAAACAGAAAGTAAGATGGTGTTTGTCAGAGGCTGGGGGGAGGGAGAAATGGGGAGATGTTATTCAGTGGGTAGAGAATTTCAGTTTTGCAAGATGAAAAAAGGTCTGGAGAGCTGTTGCACAACAAAGTGAATGTACGTTACACAGCTGAACTGTAAACTTAAACGTGGTTAAGATGGTAAATTTTATGTGAAGTGTTTTTTGCCACACACACACAAACTGTATGAATGCAGTTTAATGTAGGAGGTGATTCAGAATGTTCCTTTATTATCTTTTCAGGCCTGATGGTAATGCATGTTCACATGGGGGCCCAGGAGAAGCAGCTCAGATATTTGTGTCAGATTACAAGGGACAGAAGATCCCCTAGAGGAGGAAATGGCAATGCGATCCAGTATTTTTGCCTGGGAATCCCATGGGCAGAGGAGCCATGGGCTACGGTTATGGGGTCCCACAGGGCTGGACACGCTGAGCGACTAAACAATGGATAGGTGTGGGGTCCCAGGTCAGACAGTTTCTTATCAGTGTGTAAGGACTAACTCCAAGGCCATTTGTAGAGGGGAAAGGGAGATGTAGGGAAAGAAAGGATCTGAGTTTGGCCCAGAATGCTGTCTCTGAAGCATATAAGCTGGGGAAGCATTCCATAACCTCATGTTAGTAGTTGCCAGTCATCAATAAAGGAAATATTTTTGATGAAAAACGCTGATGAAATGCATTATTTAAATAATGAATCAAGTTTTTTATTGTATATCAGAGTCTGTCAAACCATGTTCTATAGAACATTAGTTCTATGGGTATCACATTTTAAAAAAGGGTTCTGAGGTCACAACATTTGGAAAATGTAGGGTTAAAGAGTTAAAAATGTGATTCTGTTTTATCCAGAACTTCTCAAAGGCTTTGCTATGTTAACATTAACATTAATGTTACTAAGTTAAGTCGCTTGCTCAGTCGTGTCCAACTCTGCGACTCCATGGACTGTAGCCCACCAGGCTCCTCTGTCCATGGGATTCTCCAGGCAGGAATACTGGAGTGGGTTGCCAAATGTTAGTACATCAATATTAAACATTAGAAGTTAATATTTTTTATTAAATAGGTTGACATTAATGTTAATGTTTTCATTAATATCCATGTTACTATATCATGGTCTAATCCCATATGACAAAGGGAGCAGTCCTCGGCACACCATTGTGAGAATACTCCCCTACATCATACAAGTCATGATATTTTTGTCATCTGCTTTCCTTTAAGATGGTAACTTTCTTTCATTTTTCCTGAGTTTGCTGTGAAGCCCATCTCCTTCACCATAAGCACCAGTGGGGAAACACCCAGAGAGTAGGGCAGCTGCAGCTTTAGTATTTGTTGTTTTGAGATACGGTAAAACTATGATTGAAGAAAGTGGAGAAAACCACTAGACCATTCAGGTATGACCTAAATCAAATCCCTTATGACTATACAGTAGAAGTGAGAAATAGATTTAAAGGACGAGATATAATAGACAGAGTGCCTGATGAACTATGGATGGAGGTTCATGACACTGTACAGGAGACAGGAATCAAGACCATTCCCAAGAGAAAGAAATGCAAAAAAAGGCAAAATGGTTGTCTGAGGAGGCCTTACAAATAGCTGTGAAAAGAAGGGAAGTGAAAAGCAAAGGAAAAAAGGAAAGATATACTCATCTGAATGCAGAGTTCCAAAGAATAGCAAGGAGAGATAAGAAAGCCTTCCTCAGTCATCAATGCAAAGAAATAGAGGAAAACAATAGAATGAGAAAGACTAGAGATCTCTTCAAGAAAATTAGAGATACTAAGGGAACATTTTATGCAAAGACGGGTTCAATAAAGGACAGAAATGGTATGGACCTAACAGAAGCAGAAGATTTTAAGAAGAGGTGGCAAGAATACACAGAAGAACTGTACAGAAAAGATCTTCACAACCCAGATAATCACGATGGTGTGATCACTCACCTAGAGCCAGACATCCTGGAATGTGAAGTCAAGTGGGCCTTAGAAAGCATCACTACGAACAAAGCTAGTGGGGGTGATGGAATTCCAGTTGAGCTGCTTCAAATCCTGAAAGATGATGTTGTGGAAATGCTGCATTCAATATGCCAGCACATTTGGAAAACTCAGCAGTGGCCACAGGACTGGAAAAAGTCAGTTTTCATTCTAATCCCAAAGAAAGGCAATGCCAAAGAGAGCTCAAACTACTGTTTAGTGGAGGTGATGGAATTCCACTTGAGCTATTTTAAATCTTGAAAGATGATGCTGTGAAAGTGCTGCACTCAATATGACAGCAAATTTGGAAAACTCAGCACTGGCCACAGGACTGGTAAAGAACAGTTTTCATTCCAATTTCAAAGAAAGGCAATGGCAAAGAATGCTCAGACTATCACACAATTGCACTCATCTCCCATGCTAGTAAAGTAATGCTCAAAATTCTCCAAGTCAGGCTTCAGCAATACATGAACCGTGAACTTCCAAATGTTAAAGCTGGTTTTAGAAAAGGCAGAGGAACCAGAGATCAAATTGCCAACATCTGCTGGATCACTGAAAAAGCAAGAGAGTTCCAGAAAAACATCTATTTCTGCTTTATTTACATATATATTACTTTAACATAATTACTGTTGAAGCATGGTTTACATATGCTACATTACTTTTTTTCTATATCTTATACTTTTTTGTTCCTCTATTACTCCACTATCACCTTTAAAAATTAACTAGATATCATCTAGTATATCATTTGGCATGGCAACCCACTCCAGTACTCTTGCCTGGAGAATCCCAAGGACTGAGGAGTGGGACTCTATGGACTGTATTGTGGGCTACAGTCCATAGGGTCACAAAGAGTCAGACACAACTAAAGTGGCTGAGCATGCATCACACAGTGTACCATTTAAAGTCCCTTGTTACTTTAAATGTATTTAAATGTATTACATATAAATATATATGTGTGTAAGTATTTTTTTCTTAGTGGTTGACCTGTAAATTACAATTAATATTTTAACTTTTAACAGTCTAATTTGGATTAATACCAATTTGAC
>SJYC01130018.1:0-65496 GCA_006408675.1 Madoqua kirkii | reverse complement strand
ATTTGGATTAATACCAATTTGACTCCAACATTATGCAAATAATTTGCTGTTATATAGCTCCATTCCTGCACCCCTCCTTGACATTTTTATTGTCATACCAATTACATCTTTATATATGGTGTACTTACCAAAGACTTATAATTATTACTTTATGCAGGTGTCTTTCACAGCACGTAGGAGAAAATAAGTTACAAAGAAAAATATGTTCCACTTTTATATGTACCTATGTAGTGACTCTTACTGGTGGTCTTTATTTCTTTATATAGATTCAATTTACTGTCTAGTGTCCTTTCATTTCAGCCTTAAAGATCCCCTTTAATATTTCTTATAATATTAAATTCTCTTAGTGTTTATTTGTGACTGCAGTTTCCCCTTCATTTTTGATGAATAGTTTTACCAGTTTTTGAATTCTTGGTTGACTTTGCTTTCAGCACTATGAATATCTGGTTTCTATAGTCTCTGATCAAAAGTCAGTTATTAATATTACTGACGATTCCTTGTACATGATGAGTTTTCTCTTGCTGCTCTCAAATTCTTTGTTTTTTGGCAGTTTATAATGTATCTCAGTGTGGATCTTTGTGTTTTATCCTGTTTTGAGTTTGTTGAGCTTCTTGGATGTATAGATCAATGTCTTTCACCAAATTTGGTACATTTTGGGCCAATTTTTTTTTAGACTGCATTGTTATGTCTATCTTTAAAAAGATAGTCATTGTTATGACTATCTTTAAATCTTTAAAAAGATTTATTTGTCTTTTGACTGTAGTGGGTCTTCGTTGCTTCATGTGGGCTTTCCCTAGCTGTGGCTAGCAGAGGCTACTTGTCATTATGGTGTATGGGCTTCTCACTGTGGCAGCTTCTCTTGCTGTGGAGCACGGGCTCTAGGTGCATGGGCTTCAGTGATTGTGGCTTGCAGGCTCTAGAGGTGGCTTAGTAGTTATGGTGCATAGGTTTAGTCGCTCCGCAACATGTGGGATCTTCCTGGACCAGGGATCAAACCAGTGTCCCTCGCATTGCAAGATGGATTCCTAATCACTGGACTATCAGGGAAGCCCCTATTATTTCTTCAAATACTCTTTTTGCTCCTTTCTCTCTCTCTTCTCCTTCTGGGACTCACATTATATGTATGTTGGTATATTTGATATTGTCACACATGTCTCTGAAGCTCTGTTCATTTTTCATTATTTTTATTTTCTACTGCTTAGACTATATAACATCAATTGACTTATTTTTAAGTTTCTTTTTTCTGCTTGTTCAAATTCACAGTTGAGCACTTCTAGTGAATTTTTCATTTCAATTATTTTACTTTAAGACTCCAGAGTTTGTGTATTCTATTTTATTTTACTTTATACATTTAGTTATTTTATTGATATTCTTTATTTGGTGAGAAACTTTTCTCATATTTTCCTTTAATTCTCTGTGCATATTTAAAATAGCTGATTTTAAGTCCCTGCCAAGTAAGTCTAACATCTAGATGTCCTCACGGATGGTTTATATACTGTTTTCCAGTATATTGACCATACTTTCTCATTTCTTTGCATGCTTTTGTAATTTTTCCTGAAAAGTGGACATTTAAAATTATATAATGATGGGAAAAGAATTTGAAAAACAATCAATACATGTATATGTACAACTAAATAACTTACTGTACACCTGAAACTAACACAATATTGTTAATAAACTCCAGTCCAATATAAAATAAAATTTAACAAAATAAAATTATATAATGAGTGAACTGTGGAAATCAGATTCCTTCCTTAAAAAAAAAAAAACAGGAAATATGACATTGAAAGTGCTTTGGGGAGCCAAGTTTGTACATTTCCCTTCTGCAGTGAATCAACACAGATCATTAGCATCATTCACAGAAGGATGAGGCCCAGAGAAAAGAAGTAAATTCCCCTATCTTGAACATGTATTGGGCTGCCCCTGCTCTGGGCTTCCTCTGACCCAGAGACAGTACTCTGGGTCCTTCTGCCTGTAACAGTCCTCATCTGTCCGCATCCCAATTCCAAATTGCTGAGAGCAAGTCTGTGGGGCTTTCAGGATGCCGGCACTGCGGAGCTCCAGAGGGCGCTATTCACGCAGACCAACGAACTCATGGCCCCTGGTTTCCCAGCAGGAACAGGGCTTCAGAGGACACCCCAAGGATGAAGACAAATCTCAGACAAGGTGGTAACAGACTGGACAGGCACCCCAGAAGGTGTCTACTGAAGTGACCTCCAGCAAGTCACTAGACGTCTTGGTGCTTCAATTCCCTCGTCTCGACGCGGCAGTTTTATAACATGTCCCCCCAGTTCCTCGCCACTCTTCCCACTGAGAGGTACAAGCCTCTGTGCCTCCCCCACAATCTGGGCTTTGTGACAGCTGTGCCAGCAGAATCTAGCACAAATTCTGCTTTGCCAGTGTCCGAACCCAGGCCTTTTAAAAAACAACAGAATTTCACTCTACATCTCTTGGGATACTTGTTCTCAGGACCCAGCCACCAAGCTGTGAGGAAACCCAACTAGCCCCTGGAGAAGCCCAATCGAGTGGCCAGCACCACTTGGCCAGTCAGGTGAGTGAGCCATCTTAGAAATTCATCTACAGCTTCCCATCAAATTGTCTCAGCTTATCCCTTGTGGAGCAGAGGCGAGCCTGCCCCCCCCAGAGCACTTCTCAGATTGCAGACTCCTGTGGTGCGGACCTGATTATTGGTGTTTGGGGCCTGTGTTTGGGCAGGGCTGAGATGCAGCAATGAGCCAGAGCCCTTGCCTGTTCTCAGCCTTCCTTGTGGAAGCGTTACGGCACTCGAGTGAGAGAGTGAGCATGAAAACTGAAAATTCTCCATAAACTCAGAGTGTCAGCACAGCTTTTATTTTGTATTATTCCAAGGTAAACAGGCACCAGTGCTGTGGTTCTCTCAGCCAAGTCAGCTTTGGCCCGAGTTCAGGGAAGAGGAGGTGGCTGCGAAGGGCAGCAAGTACAGAAGGTAGGACGGAGGGGGAGCGGGCGTGGAGAAGGAACGGCACAGCCCAGGATGGCACGGGATGCTGCCGTTCACCACCTCAGGGCCCAAGGTGACCTGGGAGGCTGTCTGAGACCCTTCCTCCAGACAGATACAGGAAGAATCGATCTTATTTGAAAGGTGCTATGAGGAAACAAATGTCAGTGTCTAGCAGTAAGTTTGAGTTATTCTGACTCTCTGTCAGGAAATTCTAAACCAAGTTCCTCTGGTTTCCTTTTGGACCCATACCTTTGGATTATGGTGTCAGTTACATTATGGAGCAAAACTAGAAAGTCTGAAGGGGAAATAATTCAGAGAGAGGAGCCAACAAATCAGCCTGGTTCAGCCTTCAAGGACGTCCTTGGCCACAGTGAGTCTGACCCAGAGAGTGCTTCCAAAGTCTCAGTCTTTGCAAAGGGCGGTTGTATGGCTAGCTTTTTAAAAAATATTTTCCTTATCTTTTTAAAGTCTATTTCACACACAGAGCAGAAATCTGATAATCCAAGTCCCAATTTAATGACGGAAATCAATAACTTACTTTGTACATCAAGGTGTAAAAACCACCAAAGAGATCTTTCTGAATCACAGTCATTGCCTAGTTGCTGCCCTTCCGTTTTCCTCCTTTGCGATTCAGTTAGGCCTGAGTGTGGTGGAAATGGCCTTTGGCCTTCCTACAACCCTGGATCTGCTGAAAGCTGCAGAGGAGTGAGCTGCAACCGAATATGTTCTGGAAATCAAACACAATGTCAGCAGCAGTGCTTCTGCAGCCATGTTAAGGACTGTGTAAAGTCAAGACGAAGCAAATGGACTTATTCACAAAATAGAAACAGATTCACAGACTCCAAAAACAGACTTATGGTTCCCAAAAGGGAAAGGAAGGGGGTAAATTAGAAGTTTGAGATTAACATATACATACTACTATACATGCTATAGTATGTATACATACTACTACTTTATATAGCTAACTGAGACTTCCCTGCTGGTCCAGTGGTTGACTCTGCATTTCCAATGCAGGGGTTGGGGAATTAAGATCCTGCATGTCACATCTTCACAACTAGGATAATCACGATGGTGTGATCACTCATGTAGAGCCAGACATGCTGGAATGTGAAGTCAAGTGGGCCTTAGAAAGCATCACTACAAACTAAGCTAGTGAAGGTGATGGAATTCCAGTTGAACTGTTTCAAATCCTGAAAGATAATGCTGTGAAAGTGCTGCACTCAATATGCGCAAATTTGGAAAACTCAGCAGTGGCCACAGGACTAGAAAAGGTCAGTTTTCATTCCATTCCCAAAGAAAGGCAATGCCAAAGAATGCTCAAACTACTGCACAATTGCACTCATCTCACACTCTAGTAAACTAATGTTCAAAATTCTCTAAGCCAGGCTTCAGCAATGAACCGTGAACATCCTGATGTTCAAGCTGGTTTTAGAAAAGGCAGAGGAACCAGACATCAAATTGCCAACATCCGCTGGATCATGGAAAAAGCAAGAAAGTTCCAAAAAAACATCTATTGATGTTTTACTGACTATGCCAAAGTCTTTGACTGTGTGGATCACAATAAATTGTGGAAAATTCTGAAAGAGATGGGAATACCAGACCACCTGACCTGCTTCTTGAGAAATTTGTATGCAGGTCAGGAAACAACAGTTAGAACTGGACATGGAACAACAGACTGGTTCCAAATAGGAAAAGGAGTACGTCAAGGCTGTATATTGTCACCCTGCTTATTTAACTTCTATGCAGAGTACATCATGAGAAACGCTGGACTGGAAGAAACACAAGCTGGAATCAAGATTGCTGGGAGAAATATCAATAACCTCAGATATGCAGATGACACCCCCCTTATGGCAGAAAGTGAAGAGGAACTAAAAAGCCTTTTGATGAAAGTGAAAGAGGAGAGTGAAAGAGTTGGCTTAAAGCTCAACATTCAGAAAACAAAGATCATGGCATCTGGTCCTATCATTTCACGGGAAACAGATGGGGAAACAGTGGAAACAGTGTCAGACTTTATTTTTTGGGCTCCAAAATCATAGCAGATGGTGACTGTAGCCATGAAATTAAAAGATGCTTACTCCTTGGAAGGAAAGTTATGACCAACCTAGATAGCATATTCAAAAGCAGAGACATTACTTTGCCAACTAAGGTCCGTCTAGTCAAGGCTATGATTTTTCCAGTGGTCATGTATGGATGTGGGAGTTGGACTGTGAAGAAGGCTGAACACCGAAGAATTGATGGTTTTGAACTGTGGTGTTGGACAAGACTCTTGAGAGTCCCTTGGACTGCAAGGAGATCCAACCAGTCCATTCTAAAAGAGATCATTCTGGGTGTTCTTTGGAAGGAATGATGCTAAAGCTGAAACTCCAGTTGGCCACCTCATGCGAAGAGATGCCCCATTGGAAAAGACTCTGATGCTGGGAGGGATTGGGGGCAGGAGGAGGAGAAGGGGAAGTCCAAGGATGAGATGGCTGGATGGCCACACTGACTCAATGGACGCAAGTCTGAGTGAACTCTGGGAGTTGGTGATGGACAGGAAGGCCTGGTGTGCTGTGATCATGGGATTGCAAAGAGTCGGACACGACTGAGCGACTGAACTGAACTGAACTGATGCCACATGGCGTGGTCAAAAAATAAAGACAAAAACAGATAATTAACAAGGACCTACTGTATAACACATGGAGCTCTACTCAGTGCATTCTGATAACCTTTATAGGAAAAGAATCTGAAAAAGAATAGGTATACGTGTAACTGAATCACTTTGCTATATACCTGAAACTAACACAACACTGTAAGTCCACTATACTCCAATATAAAATAAAAATTACATTTTAAAAAGACAGAAGCCAACTTGGTAAATAGTGCTGAAAATGACAGGAAAATTGAGTTTTGAGGACACTGTCTGAAGTTTGTGCTCAGCCATACCCCAAGCCAGCCCTAGCCCTGTGCGGTGTAGCCTGAGAAGTGAAGTTGCTCAGCTGTGTGTGACTCTTTGCGATCCCATACAGTGCAGCCCACCAGGCTCCTCTGTCCGTGGAATTTTTCAGGCATGATTACTGGAGGGGGTTGCCATTTCCTTCTCCAGGGGGTTCTTCCCGCCCCAGGGGTGGAACCCAGGAATCCCACATTGCAGGCAGACGATTTACCCTCTGAGCCACCAGGGAAGACCCGCCAAGAAGTGCAGTGTAGCCTACAAGAATCAACACCTTCTGGTTTCGCTGAAAACCCTTTGAGCGGGTTCTTGTGTCACTTGCAATTAGGAGCCCTTGGCTCAGTGATAAAGAATCTGCTTGCCAATGCTGGAGACACGGGTTCGATTCCTGGGAAGATCCCACATACCACAGAAAAGCTAAGCCCATGCACCACAGCTACTGAGCCAGTGCTCTAGAGTCTAGGAGCTGCAGGTCCTGAGCCCACACACCCTAGAGCCTGTGCTCTGCACAAGAGCAGCCTCCACAACGAGAAGCCCTGTACCACACCTGGAGAGTGGCCCCTGCTCTCCGCAACGAGAAAAATGCTCAGTGATAAAGAATCTGCTTGCCAATGCTGGAGACACGGGTTCGATTCCTGGGAAGATCCCACATACCACAGAAAAGCTAAGCCCATGCACCACAGCTACTGAGCCAGTGCTCTAGAGTCTAGGAGCTGCAAGTCCTGAGCCCACACACCCTAGAGCCTGTGCTCCGCACAAGAGCAGCCTCCACAACGAGAAGCCCTGTACCACACCTGGAGAGTGGCCCCTGCTCTCTGCAACGAGAAAAAAGCCTGCGGAGCAATGAAGACCCAGCAGAGCCAAACAGGTAATAAATACATGAAAATTAACAGAATTTAAAGAAAGAGCCCTAACCAATTAACACACAGAGAGAAAATTTCCTGAGGCAACTGAGGCAGGAAAACTACATGGTGAACAGTTCTCTTGCCCAAATATTATAAAGACCCCCATCCCAGTGGGAGCTCTTTTATTTTGCCTTCCGGCCACCTTCTCTGGGCCAGAAAAGGGCACTGGTAGAAGATCCTTGGGCTTCCACTTTATTTTCCTTCTCACGGCTGGGCCTCCCTCATATCACATCAATTCACCCGCTCTTATTCTCTCTCTCTCAGTCTCTAGCCTCATCAGCCCCTTCTCTCCTCTCTTTCTTTCTCCATTTAGTTTGGACCACAGCAACGCATGCTCATGAAAGAGTCTGAGGGCTTCAAGTAATAAGATACAAGGGATTAAAGTTTTGGAAAATGTACAGCTGCATTCAAGCCAGCTCATAAAACCCAGCAAGGCAGCAAAGGGCACAAGCTGCCCCCAGGTGGGCCAACTTTTACTCTAAGCACCAGACCCATGAAAGAGCAGGAGAGCAGCCACCCCACCCCACTCCAAAAGTGCTGTGGCTACAACAGCCTCACTCTCCATATTTTGGGGAAATGTTTCATTTAAAAATATTCTGTCCCAAAATACACAAGCAGCTCATGCAGCTCAATATAAAAAAATTAAAAATGGGTGGAAGATCTAAATAGACATTTCTCAAAAGAAGACACACAGATGGCCAAGACTCACATGAAAAGATGCTCAATATCATTCATTATTAGAGAAATGCAAATCAAAACTACAGTGAGGTATCACTTTATGCCAGTTAGAATGCTGGTAAGTCGCTTCAGTCCTGTTCGACTCTGTGCGACCCCATAGACAGCAGCCCCCCGAGCTCCCCCCATCCCTGGGATTCTCCAGGCAAGAACACTGGAGTGGGTTGCCATTTCCTTCTCCACTGCATGAAAGTGAAAGGTGAAAGTGAAGTCACTGAGTCATGTCCCACTCTTATGACTCCATGGACTTCAGCCTCCCAGGCTCCTCCATCCGTGGGATTTTCCAGGCAAGAGTTCTGGAGTGGGGTGCCATTGCCTTCTTCACCAGTTAGAATGGCCACCATCAAAAAGTTTATGATTAATAAATGCTGGAGAATGCGCGGAGAAAAGAGAATGCTTTTGCACTACTGGTGGGAATGTAAACTGACACAGTCACTATGGATAACAGGATGGAGGTTCCTTTAAAAACTAAGAATAAAACCACCCTATGACCCACCAATCCCATTCCTGGGCATACACCCTGAGAAAACCATAATTTTAAAAAACACACGTACCCCAATGTTCACTGCAGCACTTTTTACAATAGCTAGGACATGGACACAACCCAGATGTACATTGACAGATGAATGAATAAAGAAGATGTGGTATATATATATACAATGGGATATTACTCAGCCACAAAAAGGAATGAAATCGGGTCATTTGTAGTGATGTGGATGGACCAAGGGTCTGTCATAAAGAAGGAAGTACATCAGAAAGAAAAGAACAAATATTGTATATCAATGCATATGTATGGAATCTAGAAAAATGGTACAGATGAACCTATTTCCAGGGCAGGAATAGAGATGCAGATGCAGAGAACAGAATGTGGACTCAGGAGGGGAGGGGAAGCGTGAGGCGAATTGGGAGATTAGGATTGACAATACAGCGGTGGTGATGGGTTAGTGGTTAAGCTGTGCCCAACTCTTAGTGATCCCCATGGACTGTAGACCTTCATTTTCCTCTGTTCCTGGAATTCTCCAGGCAAGAATACTGGAGTGGGTAGCCATTTCTTTCTCCAGGGGACCTTCCCAACCCAGGGAAGGGTTCCTCTCCTACACTCCAGACAGTCTCCTGAATCTCAAGTGATTCTTTACCTCTGAGCCACCAGGGAAGCCCATACAGGTATACATAGACACTACCATGGGTAAAATAGACAGCTGGTGGGAGCCTGCTAAAGCACAGGGATCTCAGCTCAGAGCTCTGTGATGATCTATAGGGGCAGGATGGGGGTGGGGTGGAGGGGGTCTGAGAGGGAGGGGATATATGTATACGTACAGCTGATTCTCTTTGTTGTAGCACAGAAACTAATACAACATTGTAAAGCAATTATACTCTGATAAAAAATATATATATATTCTATCTTGTGACCAAACCATGTATGTTGATTTGGGGTTCTGGAAGCATGCCTACTGCTCACATTGCAACAACCGAGCAGTCTGGGTTCTCAGGAAACACACCTCTCAGGACAGATAGGCACTGCCCCAGGGTCACTCAGGGCCTGTGTGATCACTTTCCTTTCCAACACGAGGGTGAGGGGTGGGTGCTGGCAGATTCCAGCTCTTAGGACCCCAAGTACAAACAGCCCCATGCAGAGGAGGAAAGCATTCTTGGTCCCCTTGGGCCTTGATTGCCATAGTCTGGCCCTCAGATGATTTATAAAGGCCACACAAATACTTTTTATTCCAATTATCCTAATTTAAGGACATTTTAGAAAACTATGTAACTGGACAGTAATTTGATGGATATGATTGCCTGAGAGGTGGCCAAAATACAAATGAGTCAAGTCAAAATATAGAATAAATAATAGCTCAGTGATCTTTTGTAATGACAAAAATCATAAAGGTGGCAAAGAAAGGAAAGACATTTAGCAAACTCTACCCGTAGTTGTCACTCTAATGTCTTCAGAGGAGTCTGTTTCTCTGGACCACATTTCTTCACAGTATTTTGTCTTCTTTTTCTTGCCTTCAACCCTCACCCACCTCCCCACAGAGCAGAGAAACGTCGCATTTGGCTACATAAGAACAGTGACCAGGCTACTGGGCTTACAGGAATCTCTCCACTCTGCTGGAAGAACAATGAACTGCATGATGAAGTGTGCCCCAGTAGTGGCGGTTTTTTTCAGTTGCTCAGTCATGTCTGACTCTTTGCAACCCCATGGACTACAGCACGCCAGGCTTCCCTGTCTTTCACTATTCCCCAGAGCTGGCTCAAACTCATGTCCATCAAGTGAGTGATGCCATCAAACCATCTCATGCTCTGTTGCCCCCTTCTTGTCTTGCCCTCAATCTGTCCCACCATCAGGGTCTTTTCCAGTGAGTTGGCTCTTCGTATCAGGTGACCAAAGTATTGGAGCTTCAGCTTCAGCATCAGTCCTTCCAATGAATATTCAGGGCTGATGTCCTTTAGAATTGACTGGTTGGATCTCCTTACAGTCTAAAGGACTCTCAAGAGTCTTCTCCAACACCACAGTTCAAAAGCATCAGTTCTTTGGCACTCAGTTGTCTTTACAGTCCAGCTCTCACATCCGTACATGACTACTGGAAAAACCATAGCTTTGACTAGATGGACCTTTGTTGGCAAAGTAATGTCTCTGCTTTTTAATATGCTGTCTAGATTTGTCATAGCTTTTCTTCCAAGGAGTAAGCGTCTTTTAATTTTATGACTGCAGTCACCATCTGCAGTGATTTTGGAGCCCAGGAAAATAAAACCTGCCACTATTTCCATTTTTTCCCCATCTATTTGCCATGAAGTGATGGGACCAAATGCCATGATTTTAGTTTTCTTAATGTTGTTTTAAGCCAGCTTTTTCACTCTCCTCTTTCACCTTCATCAAGAAGTTCTTTAGTTCCTCTCTGCTTTCTGCCATTAGGGTGGTATCATCTGCATACCTGAAGTTATTGATATTTCTCCTGGCAATCTTGATTCCAGCTTGAGCTTCATCCAGCCTGGCATTTCACATAATGTACCCTGCATAGAAATTCAACAAGCAAGGTGACACTATACAGCCTTGATGTACTCCTTACGCAATTTTGAGCCCTAGTGATTAGGTGATCCTAGTACACACTTCACATGCAGACTTCACACTGGGGCACATAATAAAAGGCTCATCTGCTCACAACTTTATTCTGACTTGTACTAAACTTGTACTAAATGAAGAACGGTGCTGGGTGCAGTGGTGGAAGAGGAGGAGTGGGGGTTGAGCCGGCGAGACTACACTCTCCACGCTAGGTGTTCACAGGAGGAACGATGGCCAAGCCGCACAACCTATTGCATCCGCAATTTTCTAGCCTAGTGTGGTGAGCTTCCAGTTATCCATTCTATGGACCCTGTGCCTGCATCTCTAATCTACACATATTGCTAAGCTAGGCAAAAGAAACTCAGTCCATAGCAATAAATTTGGGGGAAAAAAATAGACTTGGAGTCTTGGAACTAGTTGTTCACCCTGCTGGATGCACCAGAAGTCAAGCCAGGAGCCTGAATTTCAATATCAGAAAGTCTGGAATCAAGTCTTGATCATCCGTCTTATTGGCTGCATGATGTTAGTTGACTCATTTCTTAGGTCGTTGGCCCCAGTTTCCCCATTTTGTAAAGGTAGAGGGCTTGTGGCTCAGTGGTAAAGAATCTGCCTGCCAGTGTAGGAGACGCAGTTTCAATCCCTGGTCTGGGAAGATCCTATATGCCACAGAACAACTAAGTTCATGCACCACAACTATGGAGCCTCTGCTCTAGAGCCTGGGAACTGCAACTACCAAGCCCATGTGCCATAACGACTGAAGCCCACAGACCCTGGAACTTGTGTTCTACTGCAAGGGAAGCCACCCCAATGAGAAGCCTGTGCACCGCCACTGGAGAGTAGCCCCTCCTCACGACAATAGAGAAAAGCCAGGGCAGCAATGGAGACCCAGCACAGCCAAAAATAAACAGCTAAAAAAAATAGATTACCACCCCAGTCTCTCCAAGTCCCTGTGACAACTCAGATGGATTAATTCACATAGAGCAGTTGGCTCATGGTCGACAAATACTGACTGCTCATTCCCTGGTTCCTCCCCCTCCTTCCTTCCTCCCATGGAAAGCCCATGGGAGGAAAGAGAGGGGACCGCCAGGAGGCGGCTGGCGGGACACTGAGATGTGCGTTTTGCAGGCAGAAAGCTGCAGCTCTATTCTCTCGCCCCTGCCCCTCCAGCCCTAAAGACAGGGCCACTTTGTTGTGTTCTCAGGGAAACCAGCTCCTTTCACACCATCTGGCTTTGGAGGGCAGAACCCAAAAGGGGAGACGGGTCAGGCAAGGGCAGAGAATGCTGGGCTAAGACACGCAGCCACGGCTGTGCTTCCTAGTGGGCTCTGCCCAGGGCCTCTCCTTTGCCAGAGGCTACATTCTGGACTTTCCCTTTCATGGATGCTCTCTCCAACACACCAGCCTGTCTGGCAATCAAACTCCCAGTGATGGGCTAGACTGTTGGTGGGTCACACGGCTTGGATGTCATCCCAGACTCTGTGCAGGCTGGATGGATAGTCTCCCACAGCCACAATGTGGGGCATCTGATTCATCTGTAGAGAGGAGACATTTAGATGCTTTGTCTCCTTTATTATTATTTTTTAAATGAATATAATGTCACTACCATAAAATGGAGCAGAAAACTGAAAAGTTTCCCGAGATAACCACTGGAAGTGAATTTTATCTGCAAGCATTTCAATTCTCCCTTGTTAAAAACTAAATTACTGTCACTCTGATTTCTCATAAACCATTTTCTCTCAGTATAACAATGCATCTGGCAAGTGGCTGCGATAAGGAACACCCTGAGACAATCCAAGGCTATAGGTTCTGGAGGAGCCCCAAGTTCTGGAGGTAAAGGTGGAGCCTCTCTGAAGGGTGGTGCTGGCCACATCCACACATGTCCCAGGTTCAAGTGTGACCTTCAGAGCTCAGTGCTACTGAGGTGCATCGCACCTGTCAGAAGCCAAACAGCTGGCCCTTTCTTGAACTCAAAAACTTAGCAGACAGGAGGAGTAGAGATTTCAGGCTGCAGATTTCTACAATCACAGGATGACAGGCAAAAACAGGTATAGAAAATGGACTTGAAGAAGCATCTCTCTACTGTGTTCCATTAATACACCCTGAGTATTTTTCTCCAATGACAAAGCTTCTCAAGGGGTGTCCATTCTACATGCCTCTGCATTTTGCAAAGGGGTGGAGTGGGGTTCATAATGACTCCATGTTGGTATGAATTAAAGTACTATTTAATTAGTATGTTGAGCATTTAAACGACTTCTTTATGATGCATAATTGATCAAGTTTTGGGTACACAGCTTTGCTGAGTCACTTTAAAAGTTTCAAGGCCTCGGATGACAACTACACTTTCTCCTGGCACTCGGCGTCCTGCCACGTGCTCTTTCGGGGCCTGTTCCACTGAAGAGGGTAGCAGTTCTGGGAGCTCCCAGGTTGGTGACTTTCAAAGCAAAAACAGCTGCCTCACAGCTGCTGAGAAGCCAGGGCAAGTCCTTGTCTTCCTGCTGCCAACTCAGGAGGGAAAGACAGCAGCAGGTGTGGAAAGCAGACCTCGTCCTCCAGGAGCCAACAGAGCAGAAAGGAGAGGCTGGCTGGAGTGCACCGCAGCGGGGGTGAGGGGAGGGCTCCCCCCACGGCTGGTGCCTCCAGCCACAGAGTCAGGGAGACGTGAGCACCTGGATGGGCTGACTTCCTGTCGGGAAATCTCCTTGGCTGCCTTCACCAGTCACAAGTCTGCAGCCCAGGTAGGCTGAGTTGACAGAAAACCTGAGCCTGGGTCGAGTTCATCTTTGAGGCTGTGTGAGTTTGCTTGTTGCTGCTGTTCAGTCACTGAATCGTGTCTGACTCTCCGCGACCCCATGGACTGCAGCACACCAGGCTCTTCTGTTTGGAGTCTGCTCAACTCCCGGAGCTTGCTCAAATTCATGTTCATTGAGTCGGTAATGGCCATCTAGCCATCTCATCCTCTGTTGTCCCCTTCTCCTCCTGCCTTCAATCTTTCCCAGCATCAGAGTCTTTTCTAGTGGGTCAACTCTTCACATTAGGTGGCCCAAGTATTGAAGCTTTAGCTTCAGCATTAGTCCTTCCAATGATTATTCAGGACTGATTTCCTTTAGGATGGACTGGTTGGATCTCCTTGCAGTCCAAGGGACTCTCTAGAGTCTTCTCCAACACCACAGTTCAAAAGCATCAATTCTTCTGCACTCAGCTTTCTTTATAGTCCAATTCTCACATCCATACACGACTACTGGAAAAACCACAGCTTTGACTAGACAGACCTTTGTTGGCAAAGTAAGGTCTCTGTTTTTTAATATGCTGTGTAGGTTTGTCATAGCTTTTCTTCCCAGGAGCAAGAGTCTTTAAATTTCATGACTGCAGTCACCAACTGCAGTGGTTTGGAGCCCAGGAAAATAAAGCTTGCCCCTGTTTCCACTTTAGTGTTCTAGGGCTGCTATAAAACTGTACTGCAGATGAAGTGGCTCAAACAACAGAAACCTACTTCCTCACAACTCTTGGGGCTAGAAATCTGAGATCAAAATGCCAACAGGGTCAGTCTCCTCTGAGGCCCCCCGCTCTCCCTTGTCAGTGACCACCTTCTCCTGTGTCTTCACACAATCTTTGCCCTCATAGGTCTGCATCCCAAGCCTTTTATTAGGCTGCAGATCATTAGGGCCCAACTCTTTTTATATGACCTCTTTTTATATTAAGTACATTTCCAAAGATCCTACAAATACAGTCACATTCAGGAGGTTAGGATTTTAATGTCTGAATTTGAAGGGGAACAAAACTCAGCATGGGCTTCCCTTGCAGCTCAGCTGGTAAAGAATCAGCCTGCAGTGCAAGAGACCTGGGTTTGATCCCTGGGTTGGGAAGATCTCCTGGAGAAGGGAAAGGCTACCCACTCCAGTATTCTTGCCTAGAGAATTCCATGACTGTGCAGTCCATGAGGTTGTAAGAGTTGGACACAACTGAGAGATTTTTCACTTCACTTCAAAACTCAGCACATAACAAAGGCCTTCTCTCTCTAGATTTCCTTGCATTCTGCTGTATGACCCTCACCTGAGCTTCTTCCTGTGCTTTGTCTGAATCCAAACACTAACTGGATGCTGTTGGGACTGACCACGAGAGCTGATGGAGAAGAGAGACATTAGGTAGGCCAGTATGATTCCCCTTCTCTCAGGAATATAAACACAAAATCTGGAGAGAGGCTGCCCACTGGTCATGGAAGGCGAGAGAACATGCATGAACAGGAGCTGGTGACCCAGGCAGGCTGAAGATGACTTCTGACTCCGCTGCTGGAAGCCTTTGAGCCACTGGGGACACAGGAATACCTCCCAGATCCAGTTGCCCAGAGCAATGTCCACATTGGAGTTTGGGTTCTGAGGTTTCTGAACAATTATACAAGGATCCAAAAAATAAGACGCCTTGTTGCTATGTATCTACCTCTAACAATGGCAACAAAAGATACTTCCAGGATAGTATAGATATAATACAAAGCATGTCATTTTTAACTTTCTGGTAGCCATATTAAAAAATGTAAAAGAAGTCAGTAAAATTTTAATAAATATTTTATCTGATCGATTAAGTTCAAAATATTATCATTTCAACATGTAATCAATATAAAAAAGGTTAATGAGAATGCATATATATATATATAATG
This sequence comes from Madoqua kirkii, assembly GCA_006408675.1. NCBI lineage: Eukaryota > Metazoa > Chordata > Mammalia > Artiodactyla > Bovidae > Madoqua > Madoqua kirkii. Next base: position 50,238 of record SJYC01130018.1, on the reverse strand, counting down.
TCCACTCCAGGATTGCCTGGAGAATCTCATGGACAGAGGGGCCTGGCAGGCTACAGTCCACAGGGTCACAAACAGCCAGACATGACTGACTAAGCACAGCACATATATATAATGTATTATACACAGAGACATACACACACACACACACTCTGGACTATGCAGTTCTAAGGCACAATCCCAGTTGGGGCCTCCAACCCCACCAAATACATAGGTAAAGCCATTACATGGATTGCTCAGGTCCTAAATTTGGCTTTTTCTTTATTGTCTCAATTGAGTGATTCTGTTTCTCTAGAATCCCATCTAGAGTGGTGCACAAGGACATATCTACTTAGGAGCTTATGGAGCACCCTTGCTTTTAGATTTGGAAATAAGAGAAATATTGAGCTGATTTGCAGCCTGGGATAAAGTGCCAGGGAATCAGCATCATGTGAATTTATCCAGCTTGCACCACGGAGGGAGGACAGCTCTGGAAATACAGCATCCAGGCTTGTCTGCTAAGAGAGCAGCAGGACTTCCTCGGTGGCCCAGGGCTTAAGACTCTGCACTTCCAAAGCAGGGGACACAGGTTTGATCCCTGGTTGAGGAAGTTCTACATGCCATGCAGTACAGTCGAAAAATAAAAATAAAAATGAGGGAACCCTTCTACAGTGTTAGTGGGAATGTAAGTTGCTACAACCACTACAGATAACAGTATGGAGGTTCCTCAAAAAAACAAAAAAGATCCACTGTATGACCCAGCAATCCCACTCCTGAGCATATACCTGGAGAAAGCCATAAGTCAAAAAGACGCATGCACTCCAATGTTCGTTGCAGCATCCAACTAAATGCCTATCAATGGAGGAAAGGAGAAGGAAGATGTGGTACATATATACAAGGGAAAATTAGCCATAAAAAGTACCCAAACACTTCATTTGCAGAGATGTGGATAGACCTAGAGACTATCATCCGGAGTGAAGTCAGAAAAGCAGACTTTATATACTATCTCTTATATGTGGAATCTGGGAAAATGTTAGAGAGGACCAAAGCAGAAAAGAGACACAGATGCAAAGGACAACCATATGGACACCAAGGAAGGGGGCTGGTGCGATGATCTGGGAGATCGGGAGTGACACACACACTGCGGTGTATAAAATAGGTAACTCATGAGGAAACCCTGGAGCACAAGGAGCTCGGCTCGGTGCTCTGCGGAGACCTAATGGGATGGAAATCTAAACAAAGTGGATATACGTATACGTACCTGATTCCCAAGCAGAAAGCACCACAACATTGCCGAAGCAGAAGTGTGAAAGTGTTAGTCGATCAGTCGTGTCCTGCTCTTTTGCAACCCCGTGGACTGCAGCCCTCCAGGTTGCTCATCCACGGCATTCTCCAGGCAAGAATACTGGAGTGGGTATTCTTCTCCTATCTCCTTCTACAGGGGGTCTTCCTGACCCAGGGGCCAAACCCAGGTCTCTTGCACTGTAGGCAGATTCTTTACCATCTGTGCCACGAAGGCAACTACACTCCAATAAAAGCTAAAACTTAAAAAAGAAAACATGGGTCAAGGGTAAAGAAAACTAAATAACATGTATTTGAGTCCTCAAAAATGTTATTTACATATATGGTATTTCTTAATAAATTTTATCATAAAAAATAAAGTGCTAAGTTAAAAAGAAGAATAACAGAAAGAACTCCTGTGTATCTTTTATCCAGATTCCCCAACTAATAACATCTTTCAGAAAAAAAGAAAGCGATGGTAGAGTGAACTCTGTTATCCCCTTCCCCCTTACAGATGAAGACAATGAAGCTGAGAGGTGACGTGACTTATTGAAGGTCACTCGCCAGTGGGTAGTAACAGCCAAGACTCAAACCAGTTCCCTCTAATTCCCAAAGTGGTACTGTTCATGCTCCCCTGACTTCCCTGGTGGCTCAGAGGGTAAAGCGTCTGTCTACAATGCGGGAGACCAGGGTTCAATCCCTGGGTCGGGAAGATCCCCTGGAGAAGGAAATGGCAATCCACTCCAGTACTATTGCCTGGAAAATCCCATGGACGGAGGAGCTTGGTGGGCTGCAGTCCATGGGGTCGCAAAGAGTTGGACATGACTGAGCAACTTCACTCACTCATGCTACCCAAGGTTCCAGGGACTTGGGTTTAAATATAAGTGTTTTAGAAAATAAAATCTATGGTAAAGTGGGAAGTGTTGTTGTTATTGGTGTAGTAGCAGATCATTCAGGTCCTAAGCTCAAGCACTTTGTCCATGGGATACCCTTCTACCTTGCAATGAGCAAGTGATCCCAGTACTGGGAGAAAATCTGATTATTTTACCCTCCTGCTCTGCTGAGAAGTCTGGGGTCAGGCCAGCCTGGTGTTTTGAGTGGGAAGGTGTTGAGTGGGAAGTCAAAGCTATTCTCCTTGATGGGCGGAGCCAGATGAGTAAGATGGTGTCTGTTGTGGCTCAGAGTGTCTGGGAACAATGGTGCCCTCCCAAGCTCTGGGATCTGCCCTCGGGATGCCACACCACCTGTGCAACGATCCTCCTCCCCACTCCAGTCTCTGGAACTGCTCCTGTCTTAGACCCAGCCCAGGTCTCCTGATCCCTCAAATATATTAATAGACTCACCTGTGTGGGTCTGAGTTTAATTATACTTGTCTGGCAAGGGATTTGGGGAGATTTAATTTAAGGCTGGTGTTGAATGCTTTTAAATTACATTAAATTTTCGGAGGCACCCAGGTGCAACGCACATCTTTTATAAATTACAGAGCAAATGCTGTGGAGGCTGGGTGTACAGAAGGGCCAAGGATCAGAACAGATCCCCAAAGGATGAGATATATTTCTGGCAACAAGGAAGAGCTTAACGCACACCTCTCATTATTGTTAATGGGAACTGGGTGTTCAGCTCATTCTCCGGACACCCATACCATGTAAATTTAGCTCTTGGAATTCAGTTGCTCACAGCTCCCTGCCCGCCCGGTAGCACTGAGCCCTGGTGAAATGTGTGTCAAGTTCTTCAAAACAGTTATTGCTGCTAGAGGAAAAATGATCAGCCAAGTACTCCGATGTTAACACTCCTCAGAGCTGGAAATGGAAATGAGTTCTGGAAATGTTTGCATTCTGTTTAAAATGAATCTGCAGACATCTCGGAGACTGTGTGTAAAAATGGGAGGAGAGATTTTTAACAGATGATAATGAGCTTAGGAGGGTGCTAGCAAGGTGTAGAGGCCAGAGCAATGATCTGGGGGGGTCACACTTATAGAATTTTTGCCATGGCTCTGCTGTGTGACCTTGGGTGAGGTACTTAACCACTCTGGTCTCCTTTTAGGAGTCTAACTCACAAAGGTGTTCAGATAAATGGTATATGTTAGAACCTAAATAATGATGCAAATCATTGGGAAGAGTGCTTGAAGACTCATCAGGTGTGACTGAAATCCTCCCAAATGAGCAAGGCAGCAAGAAATGAGAATGAACCCTCCTGTGCAAAGGTGGGCCCCCTTCACTCCTGGGGCCACTGTGGCCCAGATCCTACTGATCCCTGGACAGAGAGAGAATTTAGAGGAAGAGTCCAAGGACAGGATTGGAGACCCCTCTACCAAGAAGATTCCACTTGCACTTAGAACTAGAAAACTCTGACAGTGACCCCAAGGCATGGACAGGAAATATATTTTTAGTTGTATTTATTTATTTGGCTGCACTGGGTCTTAGTTGTGGCACATGGGATCTTTAATTACAGATGTGAACTCTTAGTAGTAGCGTGTGGGATCCAGTTCCCTGACCAGGGATCAAACCTGGGCTCCTGCACTGGGAACACAGAATCTCAGCCACTGGACCACCAGGGAAGTTTCTGGACAGGAAATTAACAGGGGGCTCTTTATGAAGTCTCAGTTTTGGTTAAGATCTCAGAGGCAGAGAAGAATCAGAGAACACTAGGAGTCAAGGAAGCTCCAGTCCAAAGTGGGGTGCTCGACCATTACGCAGACCATTGTGAAGATGTTCACCAGCCATCATCTGCCTGGAGGACTCCAGAGGGTTGAGGTGAAGGAAGCTTCCAGGTTTTCTTTGGAGAGGCATGAGAGTGTGCCCTGAGTCTGCAAGTCTCCATCCTACATTGGGGTCATGAAGGAGGGCTGAGGCTTTCCCCTTTTTCAATTCAGCTGATAACAGCTTTAAAAAAAAAAAAACCACTTGGAAAGTCTGATCTGTGTCCCCTGGAATGCTTGGGGGATAGAGGCTAAGTCTGGCTCACTGCTCAAGAAGTCCACAGGCAGAGGCATGCTGAACCAGCCTGGTGGTGGAGCAGAGAGTATTCCTGAAAACTGACTATACATCCACAATGGCCATCTCCCCAGGATGAGATGTGGGGCCGCAGGAAGGGACCTGGCCTAGCAAAACATCTTAGACCTGGCCCATATGGGCCACCTGGAAAGAAAGCAGACCCAGCAGGGCCAGTGGACTACAGGGGCTGAAGGAGAAAAGGTGACACCCATGGCAGTTGAAGGCTCCCAAGAATGTCCCCCATAAACCTCACAGGGGCCCTGCTGGGAACCTGTCTTCCCAAGAGGCAACAGCATGGGTCATAGCGGCACCAGCCAAATATGAGTTTTCCTACCCCCATCTCTGCTCTCTCCACCCTCTCCAGGCTCCGGAGGAGCCAGAAGCAGCCTGGTAAAGTGAGGAGAAAGTGAACAGGACAGTGGGGATGGAAGAGAATCCAGCCAAACTTCATCCATCTCCCACTGCTCAAACCTAAGCTGGGAGGACAGAGCGTTCCTGTTTCAGTCAAGTTAGGTTTTCATTATTACAGCAGACTGGGTGCTTTTAATTACTGAACTGTAACTATTCTTAAAACGACCAGTATTTTTGTGTGTGTGGCCTCACCATGTGGCTTGCAGAATCTCAATACCACCCAGGTATTGAACTAGGGCATGGCAGTGAAAGCACAGAGTCCTAACTACTGGACCAGGGAATTCCCAAGAAATTTATCATGGATAGATAAAAATTGGTACCGAGAATGGATCTGGAGAGCCAACAATGAGAAAGGGCTGGTGCTGAAGCTGAAGCTCCAATACTTAAGTCACCTGACGCAAAGAGCAAACTCACTGGAAAAGACCCTGATGCTGGGAAAGATTAGGGGCAGGAGGAGAAGGGGATGACAGAGGATGAGATGGCTAGATGGCATCATCAACCCAATGGACATGAGCTTGAGCAGACTCCAGGAGATGGTGAAGGACAGAGGAGCCTGGTGTGTTGCAGTCCATGGGGCTGCAAAGTCAGACACGACTGAGTTTCTGAACAACATTAAAATTGTTTTCTACCTGCACCTCCCAAGTTTGGGTCAGTCGGTGTGCCAGTTACACACACTGCAGGGACAGCCATGTGCTTGCAATGGTTATCACCCTCTGGACAGCTCTGACTTGGTGGGAGCGGTCACCTCATTCACCAACCCAGGAGGGCAGATGAGACGGCCAGTGACATGATGCAGCCACTGCTCCCTGGAGCCAGAGCTTAGAAAGGTTTTGGGGTACACTGACTCTTCCCAGTCCCCGAATGTCTAGTTGGTGTCCCAGAATAAATGCATTTCCAAAGGTGCTTCGCCATCTCTATAATGGATATTTGAGTCATAAAAGCACATGTGCTTAGTCACTTCAGCCATGTCCAACTCTGTGCAAACCTATGGACTATAGCCCACCAGGCTCCTCTGTCCATGGGCTCTCCAGGCAAGAGTACTGGAGAGGGTTCCTGTGCCCTCCTCCAGGGGATCTTCCCAACCCAGGGATTGAAACTTTGTCGTTTATGTCTCCGGCATTGACAGGCGGGGGATCTCATTTCATTTATCAATTGTACAGTAAAGACCAAAGGGGTTAAGGCCTTTGCTAAAATCACCGTTCTTTTGGTTGCAAATGACAAAAACCAAGCCAGGAAGGAAGGACAGGACAGGAGGGAGTGAAGGAAAAGAAAAAGGCAAATATGTGGAACGCTTTTGTATCTGAGGCATTATTTGTACAGGTAAGGCTGTATCTGGGGCTTCCTTGGTGGCTCAGATGGTAAAGAATCTGCCTGCAATGTGGAAGATCCCAGTTCAGTCCCTGGGTTGGGAAGATCTCCTGGAGAAGGGCATGGCAACCTCCTCCAGTATTCTTGCCTAGAGGATTCCATGGACAGAGGAGCCTGGTGGGCTATAGTTCATAGCAAAGAGTCAGACATGACTGAGCAACTAACACTTTCATTTTCACTTTCAAGGCTGTATCTAGGTGCTCAATTAACATTATCCCAAACATGTATGTTTCTTCTATTTCTTGGCAATGCATTTGCTTTCCTGTGAACAAAGATGGCCACCAGAAGCGCTAGTATTCTACCAACTGGGCAATCCCAGTGAAAAAGAGTAGTTCTAACAGACGTCACAGCTTGAATTTCTTATAATGGATATTTGAGTCATAAAAGCACATGTGCTTAGTCACTTCAGCCATGTCCAACTCTGTGCAAACCTATGGACTATAGCCCACCAGGCTCCTCTGTCCATGGGCTCTCCAGGCAAGAGTACTGGAGAGGGTTCCTGTGCCCTCCTCCAGGGGATCTTCCCAACCCAGGGATTGAAACTTTGTCGTTTATGTCTCCGGCATTGACAGGCGGGGGATCTCATTTCATTTATCAATTGTACAGTAAAGACCAAAGGGGTTAAGGCCTTTGCTAAAATCACCGTTCTTTTGGTTGCAAATGACAAAAACCAAGCCAGGAAGGAAGGACAGGACAGGAGGGAGTGAAGGAAAAGAAAAAGGCAAATATGTGGAACGCTTTTGTATCTGAGGCATTATTTGTACAGGTAAGGCTGTATCTGGGGCTTCCTTGGTGGCTCAGATGGTAAAGAATCTGCCTGCAATGTGGAAGATCCCAGTTCAGTCCCTGGGTTGGGAAGATCTCCTGGAGAAGGGCATGGCAACCTCCTCCAGTATTCTTGCCTAGAGGATTCCATGGACAGAGGAGCCTGGTGGGCTATAGTTCATAGCAAAGAGTCAGACATGACTGAGCAACTAACACTTTCATTTTCACTTTCAAGGCTGTATCTAGGTGCTCAATTAACATTATCCCAAACATGTATGTTTCTTCTATTTCTTGGCAATGCATTTGCTTTCCTGTGAACAAAGATGGCCACCAGAAGCTCTAGTATTCTACCAACTGGGCAATCCCAGTGAAAAAGAGTAGTTCTAACAGACGTCACAGCTTGAATTTCATTGACCTGGTTTAAATAGTATGCCCAATGCTGAACTAATCACCATAAGTCTGAATGTCTTGGCCTGGAACATTCCTTGGGGCTGGGATTTGGGATCAGTCCCAGGGAAAACATGGCAAGTGAGTGAGAAAGAGCTGCTGGTACTTGAAGACGAGGACATGGGTGATGGGCAGGCAAAAACAACAGATGTTCACTCTGGACAGAAAGCCAGTAAGTAAATGGCAAAGCGGGGATCAGAATGCACATGTTTTGATTCCTAAACCAAAGATTTTTTTCGGTCCAAAGAAATTTCACTGAAATTTATATTTTTTATAAGTTTATATTATTCATTAGTATTAATAGGTAAATTAATAGGTAAATTCACTAGTATTAATAGGTAATCCAAAAACTCAAGAAGGACCTGTTAAAAATACACCCATGTAAAAAATATCATTTCACATACAAGACAGCAAATGAGACCACTGGCCTCATTGTATTCGTATTGTTCCAGAAAATAATTTGTCCTCTAATTGACTCTGACACTTGAGAAAGCTCTAATTTGATAAACTCCTGATTCAGGATTACAAAGCCCTGTTGCTTTCACATCAGTTCAGTCAGTTCAGTTCAGCCGCTCAGTCGTGTCCGACTCTTTGCGACCCCATGAATCACAGCATGCCAGGCCTCCCTGTCCATCACCAACTCCCAGAGTTCACTCAGACTCACGTCCATCGAGTCTGTGATGCCATCCAGCCATCTCATCCTCTGTCGTCCCCTTCTCATCCTGCCTCCAATCTCTCCCAGCATCAGAGTCTTCCAATGAGTCAACTCTTCATATGAGGTGGCCAAAGTACTGAAGTTTCAGCTTCAGCATCATTCCCTCCAAAGAAATCCCAGGGCTGATCTCCTTTAGAATGGACTAGTTGGATCTCCTTGCTTTCTGACAACACAGCCAAATGTATTCTTCAGTGCTCTTGGGAGTTGTCAACCCATCACCGTGAGGTCCAAACGTGAAGAGATGAATATGGCTTGTGGAAGGGACAGAGCTATTTATTTGTCAGATGAGATCAAGAGCATAAATAAGATGTCTAGTGGGAAGTCTGGGGTTTTCTTTTGTTTATATTTACCTGTACATAAGAAAAGGAAGCTTTCTGTTTGTTTGCTTGCTTGCATAGAAACAACACCTAGACTATTTTTAATCCTTATCTTTGCTACACAGACGTTCAGATGCATCAATTAAATGAGTGGATTCCAGCTGGCGGTCAGGCAAGTCACTAATTCTAAACATGCGATGCTGTACCTGAAGCACAGAGGCACAGAAATGGGAAGAAGGTGGGCCATGGAGTGGTATTTCCATAATCTCTCAGTGACTCCTTTCTTCCTGAATGTTAAACTTGGGACTGGAAGTCCAGACCCTGCTGGGCCACGACCTGAGATGAAATGAGAGGCAGCTGAGAGTTGGAGGGTCCTATGTCCAGAGTGCCTTCAAGGCCCTGAATGTGAGCTATGACATCTGAAGCAGACAAACTGAAGATGGTTTGAGTTATTTAAGAGCCTGGACATCAGTGGATACAATTTTTGATGCACTTAAATCAGAGACTTCCCTGGTGGTCAACTGGCTAATACTCCATGCTCCCAACACAGGAAACCTGGGTTTGGTCCCTGGTTGGGGAACTAGACTCCACACGCTCTAACTAGGAGTCTGCATGCCACAACAAAGATCAAAGACCCCATGTGCCACAACTAAGACCTGGTACAGCCAAATAAGTAAGTAAATAAATATTAAGAAATAAAATAAAGCAAATCATTGCATGCATGCAAAATTCCTGAGAAAGATGGGTGCCCCCTGATCTCCCCAAGAAGAAACTTCTTGCCCCTTAGAGGGGTGCGTGCACACTAAGTCACTTCAGTCTTGTCCCACTCTTTGTGACTCTATGTACCATAGCCCACCGGGCTCTTCTATCCATGGGATTCTCCAGGCAAGAATACTGGAATGGGTTGCCAAGCCCTCTTCCAGGGGATCTTCTCCACCCAGAGATCAAACCAGCATTTCTGAAGTCTCTTGCATTGGTGGCTGGGTTCTTTACCACTAGTGCCACAAGGGATGGCCCCCTAGATGGATAAGTGATACAAACATATGGCCTCTCAGTTACCAATTCATACAACAGTCTGGACTAAGGCCAAGCATTCAGTGAAGGCCACTTTAAACTTTGATCAGCTTCCATCTATCCATCTATATGTCCATCCACCTAATGAATCTTCCCAAGTTCCCGTGTCTCCCAGGCTGTGCACATGAGACCTGATCTCCAACATCTGGAAGCATCGAGCATCAGGGAAGCACACACTGAACAGCAAATGGTTCCAAGGGTGCTGAGGATGACAAGAGTGAAGGGCCAGGGGTGTGCCCACGCCTCCGGGTCCTGCTTTCAGGAACCACTACTGCCCCAGGTGTGGGGTTCAAAGAGGGTCACAGCCAACAGGGGACAACAGCTGGAAGGAGGGGGCTGCCCCACACAGAAGGCAGGCTTTGTGCTGGCCCCGTGTGGAAACGCTGACTGGCTTTCAAATGGATTTCCTATCATTTATCTTCTTATCAAAAGGTTTAATCACTTCCTGCTCTCCTGCCTGTATGGGAATAATGAGCTTATTCTCTCCTGACCAATATAATGCACAATAGAAACAGTTCAGAGACTCCTCTGCCTTCTAAAATGAATGTTTTTATTGTATGCACATCATCAGAGTCACAGTAAAAGGTGTGTTTAAAGAAGAAAAATAAACCTCAGGAATCCCGTGCATGCTCTTGCACATTGCCTACTGTCCTTTGTGAAGATGAATTTTATGGGAAAATGAGTTGTCATGTCATTTCCCCCCAATGCTGAACATATTTTGACATGTAAGAGAGACCTCTGGCTTCTGGAGAAGAAAGCAGGCTCTTTCAGGACTGTCCGCCTCTCTGTCCGGAATAAGAAAGTGCTTAGAAACTGGAAACTAACCATGGTGGATTTTGTGCAGAGTTGGGGTGCTTAAGTCTTGTTCTGGAAACAGTTAAAAATCCAACATCACACTCCTGGATGACAGGGTCTACCTCATATACCTTGATGCCTCAGTTAGCTCACCCCCTAAACAAAGCCCCTTTCTGTGAAGTCAGACATAATAAATACAGCCGAAGCAGCATGGAGCCAGAGCCGCTCTGAGAGATGGAGGCTCCCAGGACCCCTTTGGCCCGTCCTGTGCAGAACCATCAAGTCTTTGATATGATTCTGGCTTTCCAGATTCCTTCTTCTGTCCTCTTGATGCCTCAGTTAGCTCACCCCCTAAACAAAGCCCCTTTCTGTGAAGTCAGACATAATAAATACAGCCGAAGCAGCATGGAGCCAGAGCCGCTCTGAGAGATGGAGGCTCCCAGGACCCCTTTGGCCCGTCCTGTGCAGAACCATCAAGTCTTTGATATGATTCTGGCTTTCCAGATTCCTTCCTCTGTCCTCTCTCCCAGGTCAAAGCTGGGGCCCTCATCCTCTCTCCACCAGCAAAAGGTGAACTAGTCATTGCATCCCATGAAAGAATTCATCACTGACACTGTGGCTTCCACAGTGTTTAACCTTTCCTCTAACTGTATAATCAAGGTGCATTTTAGGCACTTAAAAGTGGGAGAAGGGACTTCCCAAGGTGGCACAGTGGTAAATAATCCACCTACCAATGCAGGAAACACAAGAGACACAGGTTCGATCTCTGGTTCAGGAAGATCCCCTGGAGAAGGAAATGGCAACCCACTCCAGTATTCTTGCCTGGAAAATTCCATGGACAGAGGAGACTGGTGGCCTACAGTCCACGGAGTCACAAAGAGCTGGACACGACTTGGCGACTGAGCACGCACACACAAGTGGGTGAAGAGGGATTAGGGGATGGAGCTGATGGGCCCTAAAAGAACTCAACAGCCTTATGATCCAAAATGTGGTCCCTGGACCAGCAGAATCTGCACCTCTGGGAGCTTGTTAGGAATGCAGATGCTCAGGCTCCAGCAGCTGAACTGGATGGGAATACGCACTCTAACAAGACCCCCAGGTGGTGCTGATGGCGCTGATCAGGGACCACTGCTTGAGAGCTGCTGCCAAAGAATTAGTCAGGGACTAAGCACCCCTCGAGCTTCCCGGGGGTGTTTTCCAATGGGGGTTGATGAGGCAGTTAATGAGCTCTCATTTCCTTGCAGACAGAGGTGACCAACCAGCAGGACAGTACACTTGGGGTAGAAAACTCACTTCCCATTCTTTGCTATCAGCTGTCACCCAGATCCAGCCTCTCCTGCATCCCACATCCCCTGCACCTCCTCTCACACTGCTCAGGCCTGCCTCTCTGCCTACAGGATCTCCAGCCTAAATTGTCAGGCACACAGGAGAGGGTCCCAGTTAATTATCACAACATAATGGCAGAAAATCCAAACCAGGTGATATAAAGTAGTATGGACTTAACAGTCTCATGTTATATACAAAATCAGAATATGAATTCCCCCCCCCAAAAAAAATCCATCAGGAACTGCATAATTTTAAGACCAGCAGAGACCCTTGGAAACTGTTTGCATTTTCCCCACATGTCAGGCCATAGAAATGTCTGCCATGCTTTTTCAGAATCTGTAATCTGTGAACCTTCTTAATGTTTATATATGTGAAAGAGTCAGTATATTGGTGACTGTTTTGCTAATATTAATCATTACTGATAGAATTTCTTATCTTAAGAAAATCTGATATAGAAGTACCATTTAAAAGAGCCCTGAATGGGGATGTTAATGGGGGCTGATAATAGGGGCCCCCAAATCAAAATCTTGGCAAGAGAAGTTAGATGTGGCAAAATGCCATGATAAAACCCATCCATACACTCTGACATGCTGTTAATGCAAGGAAAGGCTCTGCCAAATATTAAAGCTAATGCTGGGGGTGGGGAGGCAGCTTGAAAGCGAGAGGACAACATAGCAATTACAGATTTATGTGCTCCTGGAACACAGCCCCCTGACTTCCCATTTGCTGCTTTGGGAAAAGTTGTCCTGAATTCTGCAGGGTCTTCATAAAAGCACGGGATGCATAAAGTATGACCATGACATATATGAGAATATTTCACTCCTCAGGCCCCTGAAGCCAGAAATGCATCCTGATGTGTCTAATGGGATTTCTCTCCTAGATTCTAGAACTCATCTCCTCTGCTGGGAGAGGAGGCCTCACAGTCTCCATCTTCTCCCTGGGACCCCCCTCCACCCACCCACACACCCACACACCCACACTGTGTTGCACATAGTAGACATCCAATAACATGCTAATTGCCAACAAGAGAGTTGGTTTGTAATTCATTCTTTGCTGTTGTTTTTAATCCAGGCTGATAATACTTTTGAGTTCTAGCTTTGAGCAGGACTCCTATCTGCTCGGCCAGATGGGTGTTTTATTGGTGCCTCAGTTTCCCATCTTTGCAAAGTGATTGGTCCCCAGTTGAAAGTTGTTGCTTGAAGAGAGCTCTATGAAGGATACAGATGGTGCCCTTCAGAAGCAAGGAGGGCAGAGGCCTCAATTGTGTCTCCAGCAGTGGGAAAGGGTGTATACTTCTGTGCCCACTCTTGTCCCAGGGGTTGTGAAGAGGCATCACAGGTGGACACAGTCGCCCCATTCTTTCTCCCCGCTGTGAGACATGTACTTGTCTCTCCAGCAGCGGATACACAGGGCTGGACCTCGGGAGACAGGGTGGATCTGCTCTGGGGTCTCTTCTGGAAATGACAGGTTGAAATTGTGAGTGATAAGCTCTGGGTATTAAGAGGAAACAGCTGATGGAGGCTGAAGGTGGGAGACACTGCCTCAGGGTCAAGAGGGGGGCAAGACTAAAAGCTACTCTGGGGGGGTGGGGTGACAGCAGCTCAAATGGGACAGTCTTTCTGCTGCTCTTGTGCAAACTCCTTCTCCGTCCCCACCTGAAGGAGGGTCAAGAGGCCAACAGAGAAGTATGGAGTTGAACCACATGACACTGCCGTTTCTAGACACAAAAGGGTTGACTGTGGGCAACTTCATACAATTTAATCTAAAACTATCTGATGGGAAGGTTCCGGAGGGTGGACTTGGGCTGTTGTTGTTCAGTCGCTCAGTCGTGTCCAACTCTTTGCAACCCCATGGATTGCAGCACACCAGGCCTCCCTGTCCTTCACCATCTCCTGGAGCTTGCTCAGACTCATGTCCACTGAGTTGGTGATGCCATCCAGCCATCTCATCCTCTGTCGTCCCCTTCTCCTCCTGCCTTCAATCTTTCCCAGCATCGCGGTCTTTTCTAACGAGTCAGTTCTTCACATCAGGTGGCCAAAGTATTGGAGCTTCAGCATCAGTCCTTCCAATGAATATTTAGGACTGATTTCCTTTAAGATTGACTGGTTTGATCTCCTTGCTGTCCAAGAGACTCTCAAGAGTCTCCTTGAGAGTCCTGAACCACACTTCAAAGGCATCAATTCTTTGGCACTCAGCTTTCTTCTAGTCCAACTCTCACATCCATATATGACTACTAGAAAAACCATAGCTTTGACTACACAGATCTTTGTTGGTAAGTAATGTCTCTGCTTTTTAATATGCTATCTATATTTGTCATAGCTTTTCTTCCAAGGAGCAAGCATCTTTTAGTTTCATGACTCAGTCACTATCTGCAGTGATTCTGGAGCCCAAGAAAATTGTCTGTCACTGTTGCCATTTTTTCCCCATCTATTTGCCATGAAGTGATGGGACTGGATGCCATTTTCACTCTCTTCTTTCACTTTTATCAAGAGGCTCTTTAGTTCCTCTTCACTTTCTGCCATAAGGCTGGTGTCATTTGCATATCTGAGGTTACTGATATTTCTCCCTATAGTCCAGCTCTCACATCCATACATGACCATTGCAAAAACCATAGCCCTGACTAGATGGACCTTTTTTAACAAAGTAATGTCTCTGCTTTTTAATATGCTATCTATATTTGTCCTAGCTTTTCTTCCAAGGAGCAAGCATCTTTTAGTTTCATGACTCAGTCACTATCTGCAGTGATTCTGGAGCCCAAGAAAATTGTCTGTCACTGTTGCCATTTTTTCCCCATCTATTTGCCATGAAGTGATGGGACTGGATGCCATTTTCACTCTCTTCTTTCACTTTTATCAAGAGGCTCTTTAGTTCCTCTTCACTTTCTGCCATAAGGCTGGTGTCATTTGCATATCTGAGGTTACTGATATTTCTCCCTGCAACCTTGATTCCAGCCAGTGCTTCATCCAGCCCAGCATTTCTCAGGATGTACTCTGCATAGAAGTTAAATAAGCAAGTTGACAATACACTACCTTGATGTACTCCTTTCCCAATTTGGAACCAGTCCATTTTTCCAGGTCTGGTTCTAACTGTTGCTTCTTCACCTGCATACAGACTTCTCAGGAGGTACATAAGGTGGTCTGGTATTGCCATCTCATGAAGAATTTTTCCAGTTTGTTGTGATCCATACAGTCAAAGGCTTTAGCATAGTCAAAGAAGCAGAAGTAGATGTTTTACTGGAATTCTCTTGCTTTTTCTATGATCCAATGGATGCTGGCAATTTAATCTCTGGTTTCTCTGCCTTTCCTAAATCCAGTGTGAACATCTAGAAGTTCTTGATTCACATACTGTTGAAGCCTAACTTGGTGAATTCTGAGCATTACTTTGCTAGCGTATGAGATGAGTACAATTGTGCAGTAGTTTGAACATTCTTTGTCAATGCCTTTCTCTGAGATTGGAATGAAAACTGACCTTTTCCAGTCCTGTAGCCACAGCTGGGTTTTGCAAATTGCTGGCATATGGAGTGCAGCACTTTCACAGCATCATCTTTTAGGATTTGAAATAGCTCAGCTGGAATTCTTCCACCTTCACTTGCTTTGTTCATAGTGATGCCTCCTAAGGCCCACTTGACTTCACACTCCAGGATGTCTGGCTCTAGGTGAGTAATCACACCACCACAGTTATCCAGATCATTAAGATCTTTTTTGTATAATTCTTCTGTGTATTCTTGTCACTTCTTGTTAGTATCTTCTACTTCCATTAGGTCCATACCATTTCTGTCATTTATTGTGACCATCTTTGCATGAAATGTTCCCTTGGTATCTCTGATTTTCTTGAAGAGATGTCTAGTCTTTCCCATTCAACTGTTTTCCTCTATATCTTTGCATTGATCACTGAGGAAGGCTTTCTTATCTCTCCTTGCTCTTTTTTGGAACTCTGCATTCAGAGGAGTATGTCTTTCCTTTTGTCCTTTGCCTTTCACTTCTCTTCTTTCTCAGCTATTTGTAAGGCCTCCTCAGACAACCATTTTGCCTTTTTGCATTTCTTTTTCTTGGGGATGCTTTTGATCACTGCCTCCTGTTATGAACCTCTGTCCATAGTTCTTCAGGCGCTCTATCAGACCTAATCCCTCGAATCTACTTGTCACTTCAACTGTATAATCATAATGGATTTTATTTAGGTCATACCTGAATGGCCTAGTAGTTTTCCCTACTTTGTTCAATTTAAATCTGAATTTTACAATAAGGAGTTCATATCTTAGCCACAGTCAGTTCCTGGTCTTGTTTTTGCAGACTGTAGAGAGCTTCTCCACCTTTGGCTACAAAGGATATAATCAATCTGATTTCAGTATTGAACACCTGGTGATGTCCATGTGTAGAGTCATCCCTTGTATGTTGGAAGAGGGTGTTTGCTATGACGCATGTGTTCTCTTCGCAAAACTCTGTTGCTCTGCTTCATTTTGTACTCCAATGCCAAATTGGCCTGTTACTCCAGGTATCACTTGGCTTCCTACTTTTGCATTCCAGCCTGCTATGATGAAAGGGACATCTTTTTTTGGTGTTAGTTCTAGAAGGTCTTGTAGGTCTTCACAGAACTGTTCAGCATCTTTAGCATTACTGGTTGGGGCACAAACTTGGATTACTGTGATATTGCCTTGAAAACAAATAGAGATCATTCTGTCGGTTTTGAGATTGCACCCAAGTACTGCATTTCAAATTCTTTTTTTGACTATGAGGGCTACTTCATTGCTTCTAAAGGATTCTTGTCCACCATAAAAGATAGAATGGTCATCTGACTTAAATCCACCCATTCTTGTTCACTTTAGTTCACTGATTCCTAAAATGTCAATGTTTACTCTCTCCATCTTCTGTTTGATCACTTTCAATTTACCTTGATTCATGGACGTAACATTCCAAGTTCCTATGCAATCCTGTTCTTTACAGAATCGGACTTTACTTTCATCACCAAATACACATCCACAACTGAGCGGAAAACCACAATCACAGAAAACTAACCAAACTGATCACATGGATCACAGCCTGTCTAATTCAATGAAACTATGAGCCATGCCTGTAGGGCCACCCAAGATGGACAGGTCAGGTGGAGAATTCTGACAAAACGTGGTCCACTGGAGAAGGGAATGGCAAACCACTTCAGCATTTTTGCCTTGAGAACCCCGTGAACAGTATGAAAAGACAAAAAGATATGACACTGAAAAATGAACTCCCCAGGTCAATAGGTATCCAATATGTTACTGGATAAGAGCAGAGAAACAGAAAGGAATGAAGAGGTTGAGGACATAGAAGCCTCCCAAATTTGCCTGTGGTAGGAGGTGGGTGTGTGGATGGTGGTGAACAGAGAAGCCGAGTTTCAAGAGAGACTGTAGACAATCGGGGCAGGAGTGGAGTTCAGAAGAGACTCTGTCCCTCTGAGTGACGCGGGGGACTATTCCTTTGCATTGCCTCCATATTACCATTGCCCTCATCACCCTGCCTTGCAATGATTTGTTTTAAAGGTGCCTCCAGAGGGCAGGGACAGGGTCAGTCTGCTGTGCATTCCTAGACCTTACCTGGGCACCTGACACCCAGTGGAGGCTCCAGTAAAGGGTGACTGAATACAGCAGATGCCTGCTCAATAATACAGTGTACCTGTGGTGAACTAGAACCTAGCTAGGAATCTTATAGAGGAAGGAACAGGGTACAGTATATCCTAAAAGTATTAGATCACTAAATGTGTTGTTTTCATGGAATATCTCCCAGGAATGGTGTTTCCCAGAAATATATTTTGGTCATTCAGACAGGAGTTGAGCTAAAATATATCTATGCACATCTACAAACAAGAAATTAATAGTGTAAACTAGATTTCAAGGTACATGTGTGTGTTTAGTCACTCAGTCATATCCAACTCTTTGCAGCTTCATGGACTGTAGCCCGCCAGGCTCCTCTGTCCTTGGGATTTACCAAGCAAGAATACTGGAGTGGGCTGCCATTCCCTTCTCCAGGAAATCTTCTTGACCCAGGGATCAAACCCAGGTCTTCTGCCTAGAAGGTGGATTCTTTACCATCTGAGCCACCAGTGAAGCCCCAGATTTCAAAGGAGAAACAGTAAAATACTTAGCAGGAAAAAGAACTGTTTCTAAACACCTGAAAAGTATTTCAGAAGCACCAAGTACATATAAATATTAATAATTCAGATAATATTAATTCAATTATTCATTAAAATAGTTTCATGATATCTATGATGCAAGACTAGATTAGCCTAGTTGGAGATATATACTTGAAAGTAATATGACTGCATGGCCTCAACTACTTTCTAACTTTTCAATAATTCAGGCTATTTCTTATCACTTTCTTCCATACTTAAAGGTTTTAACCTACCCATTCAATGCACTAATTCATTTGAAAATCTGTGAAAGATATTGTGCTTGGTATCATGGGGCTACAAAGATGAATTGGGAGGGAATTTGCCTCCAAGGAGATTTCTATAAGAGGTGCTAAGCCAGGTGGATGAGATTAAATGAATATTCTTCAAAGGAGAACGTGATAAGTGGTATATGAAAGACAAAGACAAGCACTAGGGACTTCTGAGGAAGGGAGGTTGCTTCCAGCTGTGGGATGAGAGATGCTTTTCTGTCTGGAATTCTATCTGGGGAGACAGGCTGTTGGTGAGGAAGGGCAGAAATGGCAGGAGGAAAGAGCGTCATCTTCTGGGCACCCAGGGTCATTATGTTAAGACATTTGAGTGTGTTTACAACATCTGGCAGCCGAGATCTGGGACTTGACTCTGTTAGTCAAAGCAAAGGACCAGAGGACTGACCGGGCAACAGCCAGTGACAGTGGGTGTGTCAGCGGCAAACTCATCAAACAAGAGTTTATAAGAAGCTTTAATGGAGAGTTCCCAGTTGAAAAAAATAAACGTGTATGTTGAAAATGTGAAACTCTCAGTTTGGCTCTGTCTGCCTCAGTATTAAAATGCTCCACTAACCCACACCTGAGAGTAACCAAAGAAATCCTGGCAAATGCACAAAGCGATTTGCCAAGGAAATGAGAACGGAAATGCCCTTTGGATTCAGGCTATTTAAAACAGCATCGGAACAAAATTAATGAGCTGTGTCATTTCAGTGTGAGGACACTGGGAAATGTCCTGGCCATATTATGTCAGCCTCACACTGGGTCATCGTTCATGGAAACTGGCTCCAAAGAGATGCCGCCACGTGAGTGGTACGTGAGCAAGTCAGCAACAAAACACGATGCTCGGGCTTTCCACAGGTTACAGCCAGTACTTCCATTAGGACTGAACACGAGCTGCCAGTTTCCTTCAATTTTCCTATCAACCCAGGCATAATGTCAGGCAAAAGCACCTTAATTTGAATCCAGATCCTTTTAACTTCAAACCCAGGGCTCCATAGAAGTCACACCTTTGCTCAAAAAACAGCAACTCCTGGGACTTGCCTGACAGTCCAGTAGCTAAGACTCTGCAGTCCCAAAAGCAGGGGGCCTGGGTTTGATCTCTCATCAGGGAACTAGATCCTACATGCCAACCTGGCACAGCCAAATAAATATTTTTTTTAAACTTTTTCAAAAATAAACACCAACTCCCCACTTCCTCAGGATCTTGGGTCCTTTCTCTGCAAATGAGGGAACAAGAGATAAGTCTGCTCATTTCACAGGGCCATTCTGAAGTTCAAATGAGAAAGCAGCTTTTCGACTCTGAAGGAAGGACTTTATTAACAGGCATGCTTTGATGAAGAGATGAGAGCAGCGCAGGAGCTGTGCAAAACCTGGGCTCTTCTCCAAAAGCAGAATTGGCACCTCTGGGGCCTCAGGGGAAGGACACACCTTCAAGGGGGTGGCAGAAGGAAGCGGCCCTGAAACAAGCTGGAGGAGGAAAAATGCTCCTCAGCCTCTCCAGTTTTGTCCAAGGCTACCTCTGGTCCCACAGGGCTCCCTGAGCGAGGGCTCAACCAGCAGAACCCCTGTAATAACACCGCCACCCTCACTGGCCTAGTCCCAGGCCGCCGGCCAGGTGCTGGGTCTGACAGACGGGTCGGAACAAGACCACCACCAGCCACCTTGCCGAGGAATGGGGCCTGGGTCCACGAGGCTGTCCTGCCACCAAAAACATATCCAAACAGATGCCAGGAAGCCCTCCTTTCTCAGCTAGCAGAGGGGCTCAGTGGCTTCCCACAGTTGGCACAATAAATTAGTCCAAATGCACCAGCTTACCTACCCATTCAATGCACTAATTCATTTGAAAATCTGTGAAAGATATTGTGCTTGGTATCATGGGGCTACAAAGATGAATTGGGAGGGAATTTGCCTCCAAGGAGATTTCTATAAGAGGTGCTAAGCCAGGTGGATGAGATTAAATGAATATTCTTCAAAGGAGAACGTGATAAGTGGTATATGAAAGACAAAGACAAGCACTAGGGACTTCTGAGGAAGGGAGGTTGCTTCCAGCTGTGGGATGAGAGATGCTTTTCTGTCTGGAATTCTATCTGGGGAGACAGGCTGTTGGTGAGGAAGGGCAGAAATGGCAGGAGGAAAGAGCGTCATCTTCTGGGCACCCAGGGTCATTATGTTAAGACATTTGAGTGTGTTTACAACATCTGGCAGCCGAGATCTGGGACTTGACTCTGTTAGTCAAAGCAAAGGACCAGAGGACTGACCGGGCAACAGCCAGTGACAGTGGGTGTGTCAGCGGCAAACTCATCAAACAAGAGTTTATAAGAAGCTTTAATGGAGAGTTCCCAGTTGAAAAAAATAAACGTGTATGTTGAAAATGTGAAACTCTCAGTTTGGCTCTGTCTGCCTCAGTATTAAAATGCTCCACTAACCCACACCTGAGAGTAACCAAAGAAATCCTGGCAAATGCACAAAGCGATTTGCCAAGGAAATGAGAACGGAAAGTGCCCTTTGGATTCAGGCTATTTAAAACAGCATCGGAACAAAATTAATGAGCTGTGTCATTTCAGTGTGAGGACACTGGGAAATGTCCTGGCCATATTATGTCAGCCTCACACTGGGTCATCGTTCATGGAAACTGGCTCCAAAGAGATGCCGCCACGTGAGTGGTACGTGAGCAAGTCAGCAACAAAACACGATGCTCGGGCTTTCCACAGGTTACAGCCAGTACTTCCATTAGGACTGAACACGAGCTGCCAGTTTCCTTCAATTTTCCTATCAACCCAGGCATAATGTCAGGCAAAAGCACCTTAATTTGAATCCAGATCCTTTTAACTTCAAACCCAGGGCTCCATAGAAGTCACACCTTTGCTCAAAAAACAGCAACTCCTGGGACTTGCCTGACAGTCCAGTAGCTAAGACTCTGCAGTCCCAAAAGCAGGGGGCCTGGGTTTGATCTCTCATCAGGGAACTAGATCCTACATGCCAACCTGGCACAGCCAAATAAATATTTTTTTTAAACTTTTTCAAAAATAAACACCAACTCCCCACTTCCTCAGGATCTTGGGTCCTTTCTCTGTAAATGAGGGAGCAAGAGATAAGTCTGCTCATTTCACAGGGCCATTCTGAAGTTCAAATGAGAAAGCAGCTTTTCGACTCTGAAGGAAGGACTTTATTAACAGGCATGCTTTGATGAAGAGATGAGAGCAGCGCAGGAGCTGTGCAAAACCTGGGCTCTTCTCCAAAAGCAGAATTGGCACCTCTGGGGCCTCAGGGGAAGGACACACCTTCAAGGGGGTGGCGGAAGGAAGCGGCCCTGAAACAAGCTGGAGGAGGAAAAATGCTCCTCAGCCTCTCCAGTTTTGTCCAAGGCTACCTCTGGTCCCACAGGGCTCCCTGAGCGAGGGCTCAACCAGCAGAACCCCTGTAATAACACCGCCACCCTCACTGGCCTAGTCCCAGGCCGCCGGCCAGGTGCTGGGTCTGACAGACGGGTCGGAACAAGACCACCACCAGCCACCTTGCCGAGGAATGGGGCCTGGGTCCACGAGGCTGTCCTGCCACCAAAAACATATCCAAACAGATGCCAGGAAGCCCTCCTTTCTCAGCTAGCAGAGGGGCTCAGTGGCTTCCCACAGTTGGCACAATAAATTAGTCCAAATGCACCAGCTCCAAGGCCAATAGCGGCCGCTGTTATCAGAGGCCAAACTCAAAGCTGGTGCTGCAGGGTTTATCTTCTGGTTAGTAAACCCTGGTTGATCCAGAGCCTGTTCTCCTAGCCCCGCTGGATCTTCTTTAGGGAGAGCTGGGCATGAAGCCTCAGCTATGGTCTCCAGGCCGAGTCTGGGGCTGACAGAGGAGGTACTACATACCCAGCAAAGCACAAATCTGGAGGCTGACTTTCCCCTGTAAAGAAATAATGGGGGAAGGTTAGGAGGGGTTCAACCTAAATTACCCTGAAAACAGCCTCTGCCTTCTGCTCAGCTTGGGGATGGAGAATCGCTCTCCACAGCTTTGGGTTTCCTCCACTAAAAGCTCTAACCAGATTTTTCCTGGACTTAACTCTCAGCAGGCTTTCACTGGGTGTTAGCAGGTCCGTGAACTTCCTGAGATTGTCTGTGATGTGTCTGTATTGCATGTGTACATAGCAAGGAGGACACCTGCTGGCCCCCTACCAGGCTCTACTGGTCTTATTTCTTGAGCGCTTCCCTGGTGGCTCAGATGGTAAAGAATCTGCCTGCAACACAGGAGACCTGGGTTCGATCTCTGGGTTGGGAAAATCCCATGGAGAAGGGAACAGCCACCCACTCCAGTATTCTTGCCTGGAGAATCCTGTGGACAGAGGAGCCTGGCAGGCTACGGTCCATAGAGTTGCACAGAGTCAGACATGACTGAGAGACTAACAGTTTCGATGACCCCAAAACAGTTAAGAACTGTTGCTCCAGAAAGGTAAACCTCCTCTGTTCTTCCTTTCTGAGAAGTAGGGCCCTTTGTGTCCAAACCTCCAAGAACGATTCTCGACTGCCTGGGGCATTACCTGCAGACAGGGTCTATGCCATGGCTCTCTGGAATTGGTATTTACCTCTTCAGAAATGGGTAGGGCTTTCTCCCTGATTCCTATGGAGCACTGTTCCCCTTCTCCTTCAGAAAATGGGTTTCTACAAGAGTGGACACACTCTGTTACCTCATAGGGGAGGTACAGACCGGATGGGGTAGCTGCAGGGGGCCTTCTGAGGGACAAAGTGCGGTCTGCCAAGAGGCCCTAGAGCTGCATTCTGCTGCTGACTGGCCCCAGGAAAGGAAGGCAGCAGTTTGCACCGAGCTGAGTGTGCCACAGAGCCCTGTCATAAAAGAAAGAATACCCCTTGAGGTAAACAAGAACTATCAGAAGGCTGCAGGGACAGCAGCCACCCTAGCTGGGACAGACATGGCAACAGGAGAATGGTAAAGAGCTGGCTGAAAACAGCACAAGGATGTACCCAGAGGGAAAACTTTTGGTGCAAAAACCCCCCAAACAACAAAAAATCAGAAGCCAGGGAGATCCGGGCAACAGGAACACAGAAAAGCCCTTGGAACACCTCTCCTCTGTCTGTCCTGAACAGATGTCCTAGGGTCCTTGGAAACCAGGAGGACTCCCTGGGGGTGGAAGGGGAGGGGGCGGGATTCAGTGCAAGCCCAGGAGCCCTGCAGGATCGTGGCCATGCTGCTGCCCCACTTGGGAACCCAAACCTGGCAAAGTCTGCCGTTAGGAAAAGCTTCAGGTCCCTGTCATTCGCATGGGACTCACACGTACTAGAGGAAACCTCTCTTCTCAGCGATTCGGCCCATGCTTACTGCAGTCACCTGCTTCTGTGATGACTCCCAGGTGACTCAGAGCTAAAGAATCCACCTGCCGATGCAGGGGACATGCATTTGATTCCCTGGGCCAGAAAGATTCCCTGGAGAAGGAAATGGCAACTCCAGTATTCTTGCCTAGAGAATTCCATGGATAGAGGAGCCTGGCAGGCCACAGTCCACAGGTTTGCAAAGAGTCAGACATGAATGAGTGACTGAGAACCCAGACACGCTGCCTTTTTGGAGGAAGCGGGAGTGTGAAAAACTACTTTTCCTACCAGTTCCCTACGTTTTTAGACATGAGACTTGCTGCTGGCTCTTTTTCTTGAAGGTGAGTTGGGAGTTGGGATATTTCTGCTAAGAATAATGTATATAATGTTTATTAATATTGAAAGTTGTTTGCAATATATTATCAAATTTTAGAAAAGGAATAGAGTAGACCACACAATAGTAGATTCACTGTGATTCTATTTGCGAATAAAAGTAAGGTGAGCAGGGATTTCCCTGGTGGTCCAGTGCTCCCAATGCACTCAGCCTGGGTTCCACCCCTGTTCAGTGAACTAGATCCCAGGTGCCACAACTAAAGATCCCAAATGCCACGTAAAGGCTGAAGATCCCATGTGCTACAGCTAAAACCCAGCGCAGCCCCTCAAAAGAAAAATGGCAAACAAAATTATCTAAACCCAAATACATGCATATGAATATGTACACACATATGCATAGTCTATAGTTCTCTCTATATATGTATATACACATCATCAGTTCAGTTCAGTCACTCAGTCGTGTCCAACTCTTTGCGACCCCATGAATTGCAGCACACCAGGCCTCCCTGTCCATCACCAACTCCCAGAGTTCACCCAGACTCATGTCCATCAAGTCAGTGATGCCATCCAGCCATCACATCCTCTGTCATCCCCTTCTCCTCCTGCCCCCAATCCCTCCCAGCATCAGAGTCTTTTCCAATGAGCCAACTCTTCGCATGAGGTGGCCAAAGTATTAGAGTTTCAGCTTCAGCATCAGTCCTTCCAATGAATATTCAGGACTGATTTCCTTTAGGATGGACTTGTTGGATCTCCTTGCAGTCCAAGGGACTCTCAAGAGTCTTCTCCCACACCACAGTTCAAAAGCATCAATTCTTCAGTGCTCAGCTTTCACAGTCCAACTCTCACATCCACACATGACCACTGGAAAAACCGTAGCCTTGACTAGATATATACAAATACATAGATTATTATGTGCCTAGAGGTTAACATTCCATAACTCTAAGTAGTAGGATTATGAATAATGCCATTTTCTGCATACATTTTATGTTTATTTTAGAACTTCTTCTACAATAAGCATATAACATTTTTTTTTTAATTAAAAGTAAAAAATGCTCAGTCACTTCTGCCAGGAATACATGTTAGAAAGGTAGACAGGTGTGAGGGTAATTTACTAGGATATAAAATGGTGCTGGGAGTCTACGCAATTCTGAGAGGAGCATTCTAACATTTATAGTCTAGCACTCAGCATTGGTATGGCCCGAGACAGATTCGTTTCCCTGTGTGTACTTCAAACAGCATCCCCTCAGACACAGAAAGAGGAGACAAAACAGAAAAGTTAAGTGACAGACCTGAGGCCCCACAGGGAGATGTGGTAAGAAGGCATAAGGCAAATCATCAAAAGCTGCCATTTCCCACACAACACCCTAGCTATCCAAACCACCCACTCGTAAGTGGACTCGATGCTTCTAAAAATGCTGAGAAATGAATCCACATTATAGAAGGGAGAATCCAGAATCTCCTTCAATAGAGCAGAGACATTTGAATTTAGGACAATGATTCAGCTCAACAAGTTGGTTAAGTGTACCCTGTGTGTGTGTTTGTATGTCTGTGTGTGCTCAATCACTCAGTCGTGTCTAACTTTGTGATCCCACAGACTGTAGCCCACCAGGCTCCTCTGTCCAGGGGATTATCCTGGCAAGAATACTGGAGTGGGTGGCCATTCTCTTCTCCAAGGGATCTTCCCAACCCAGGGATTGAACCCATGTCTCCTTCATCTCCTGCATTTTCATGCAGATTCTTTACCACTGAGCTACCTGGGAAGCCCCTTAAGTGTCCCCAGCTGAGTTCTTAAAAGCAAGACCCTCCCACAATCTTCTAGAAATGACAATGTCAACAATGACAATATCTTGCTCTTGCAAAACAATTCTTATATCAACCATTCACTCTCTACAACAGCATTATCATGCAGATATGATTATTATCATACTTATTCTACTAACAGAGAAAGTGAGGCTGAGGGACACAACCAGGACTTTATCTAAATGAACTGACTCTCTTCTCCAGGTACATTACTGCAGCAATCTAAAAACAAAACTCATTCACCAGCAGCCAGTTATTCCAAATATGCACAGCGATGTTTGATATTTAAGCAGAGGAAAGGGCTCAATCACACAAATCGAATTTATCATCTTGTCTCCTTATTCAATCAAATGAAAGTTGCTGATACCTTGAAGTATACACACAAGTTTTTGTTGGATTTTGTTTTGTTAGGCCCACAGTGGAATGTCTGGTCTCCTAATCAACCTGAAGCATGGCCTTTCCTCCTCCGGAGCCATCTCTCTGGGAGGAGGAAGCGCACTGCTGGAGGAAGCTGACCCGGCCTTGGTCCCGGAGACTGGGAACCAGAGTGGCCCTTTTATCCCTCTCTCACTGCCAGGGCTGTGTTGCCCCATCCCAGGCCCTTCTTGGCAAGAGCTTTTGTGGGCCACAAGAGGAAGAGAGGGCGTGAGTGACTACCCCCTTCATTTCCCATTGTCTCCAAAAGGCCAGGAGGTGCATGCTTCCTTCCAGCCCCTATGCCGAAGGCTCTGAGACATCCTGATGCTTTTAAAGTAGAAGTTACGATCTTAAAGACTAATCCAAACAGTGCTTAAAAGAGAGCAGAGAGTATTCCTGGGCTCCGTTTGTGCTGTACCCTAACCCTGGGAGGACAGGAGTCCTTTGCTGAGGGGTGGAGGTCCCGGGGGGAACCGGATGCCAGCTCCGCCAGAGGCAGCCTCCAGCCGGCAGGAGCCTGCAGGGTCCAGGGAACAGCAATCAGTGGAGCCGCACGTTCCGCTTGCTTCTGTGTTTTGTTTGGCCATTCCTCAGACGTTCTTTATTGTTTATTTCACTTTAGAAAAAATGAATTCATGTCTTTCAATTTAATTTTTTGAACAGGCCACATATTTAGATAGTTCAAAAACAAAAATAATATGAAAATGAATACTTGAAGAAAGCTTGCCCACACCTGTTTTTTTATGTGTCCTTCCAGTTGGTTACATATATTTATTTCCTCCCTTTCTTACTGAATAGTCAGTCTCAACAGGTGACAACTGGTTTTCAGAAGTGAAAAATTCTTAACTCTTTTTATGTATAAATCACAGATATACAACATACATACAGCACATAAGCTGATTATACATGATATTAAAATTTCATAGGGGTGGCAATTAGGAAAAAAATGTCTTAAAAAAGGCTTCCTGGGAGGGGGATAAGGAAAAAATGATTGTTACAGAAAGCAGTATACAATAGATACTGTTCTACACCTTGGTTTTTTTTTTTTTCACTTTACAATATATCCTAGAAATCTTTCCATGTTGACTCATACAGATTTACCTCGTTCTTTTTTATCGTGATGTAGTATTCCATTGTGCAGATGTACCCTTATTTGTTTGACCAGTTTCCTATTAATAAATACTTGAGTTGATTCTAATCTTTGGCTACTATACTATCACAGTGAATAGCTTTCTGCATCTACTGATATATATACAGGTATATCAATTTATAGATGCCTAAAAGTGGGGTTGCCAGGCCCCAGGGTAAATTCCTCTAAGATGCAGATGGAGGGGACATCCCTGGTGGTCTAGCGGTTAGGACTCCACCTTCCAGTGCAAGGGGTGCATGTTCAATGCCTGGTCAGAGAGCTAAGATCCACATGCCTCTGCCAAAAAAAAAACAAAATATAAAAACAGAAGTGAAACTTCCCTGGTGGTACCTTGGATAAGAATCCTCCCACCAGTGCAGGGGACACAGGCTCGATCCCTGGTCCAGGAAGATCCCACACGCCATGGAGCAGATAAGCCCATGTGCCACAACTACTGAGCCTGTGCTGTAGAGCTCGGGAGCCACAGCTGCTTCCTGAGTGCCCTGGAGCCCATGTGGTGCAATGCAGAGTGGCCCGCTCGCCACAAGTAGAGAAAGCCCACACCTAGCAACACAGACCCAGCACAAACAAAAATAATAAACAGAAGCAACATTGGAACAAATTCAATAACAACTTTAAAAAATGGTCCACATGGAAAGAAATCTTTAAAAAATAAAACGCAGATGGACATTGCCATATGCCCCTCCATTTTGTAATTCTGTCATCTGACGAGCCAGAAACAGTTCAGCTGCTCTGTCCACGGCTTTGTCCCATACCTCCTGCGGGTCCTGTAGACTATGGGCATGGAGGCCACAAAGGTCCGAGGTCTTCTCTTGGTTGTACTGTGACCAGGATGTCCCCAGCCCCAAAGAAGCCCAGTGCACCCTTGGCTAAGCAGAGAGGGCCCTCTGTGACCATGCTTCGGGTCAGGAACGGGACACGGCAGCGTGGATGGTGCAGAAGGTTTCAGGCAGTCCAAGAGGTTATTTCCTGGGATGAGTCAGGCCATGGTGTGGGACTTTCTGCCTCCAGCCTGTGAGTGGGCAGCTCCCAGCACAAGCTGCACACAGCCTAACCTTGACTTCCTAGCCTGGGAGCAGAGGGCCTGCCCAGGGAGGTTACACAGAGTGTCCAGGCTCCCACACCTGTCAGTTCTGACACAATTCCCCTCCTGCCATCCAGTGCAGGAAGGGAAGTCACACTCCATGGCTTCATTGTCCCCAGACACTGTGGGGATCACACCTCCTCCATCACACACATCGGCGCTTTGTGGTCACTGTTGTTCAGTCAGTCAGTCGTGTCTGACTCTTCGCGACCCCATGGACTGCAGCACGCCAGGCTTCCCTGTCCTTCACCATCTCCCAGAGTTTGCTTAAACTCATGTCCATTGACTCCGTGATTCGAGCCCTGCTCCCACTTTAATCTGCAGCTCAAGAGACAAATTGTGCTTCACACATCAATCGACTCTGTGAAGATTTTATTTGGTCCTTAAATTATTTAAACCAACTTAATCATATTTGCTTTGAACAGAAACCCACTGCATTCACAGGTTTGACAGTGGATTAAATGAGGCCCCGGGGGCAGGTGGCGAGGGTGGCTGACTGCTGTTGAGGCTCTGTCCCAATCCCCTCCTGGACACATCATCTCATCGGGGGACACACATCCCTGCTCTGCTGTGCCTGCTTAACCGAGGTCACATACATCACAAATTACCGACATATTCTGTGGTATTTCTCACGCCTAAGCTATTGCTGGGCAGGATCTTGACTAATTTATTCAAGAACTTTCTCCTCTTCCTTATTTCCCAGTCAGACTCCCGAATCCACCTGGTCTTTCCCACACAGTTCTATAAGAAATTCAGAACACCCATCTAGCTCTTCCAAGATGACTTTTTGGTTGAGGTGAATGAGTTCAAATAAGCAAACGTCAGCCACCAACATGACAAGGATGAAGTGGGAACAGTGCCTCCCCTCCCGTCTGCTGCTTCTCTCCATGAAGCTGAGAGCAACAGAGCTGTGTGTCACTGAGAAGTATGCTAGGCATGCCAGACCATCAGCTGTGAATTGTCACTGTCCCATTTGCTTCGCCACAATGTAAAAATTACAAATTTTTCATCAAGAAAGAAGAACTCTGAGCTAGTCAGTATAGCTCAGCTGCCCTGACACTTCCATCACCCACACTCACCTGGTGCCTGACACCTCTGCCCCCTGCAGAGCAATCTGTGGGGTGCCACTGGCAGGGCCAGTGTGGGCACACACATTTCTCACTCTCTTTCAGTTCAACATTTCAGACAGCTTCCATCGTCTTTTCATTCATGGTCACAAGAGTGGAAACAGATGTCAAAATAGAAATCGTCCTTCTACTCCCTGGTAATTTCCACTGTGGTTATTTTTCTCCAATTTCTCTCTCTCTATCCTCTCTTTTCTATCACTACATTTTCTCTCACTTGCTCAAGAATCTCAGAAACAGGCAGGACAGAAACTAGCATGGCCTGCTGCTGCTGAGTCACTTCAGTCATGTCCGACTCTGTGCGACCCCATAGATGGCAGCCCACCAGGCTCCCCTGTCCCTGGGATTCTCCAGGCAAGAACACTGGAGTGAGCTGCCATTTCCTTCTCCAATGCATGAAAGTGAAAAGTGAAAGTGAAGTCGCTCAGTTGTGTCCCACTCTTCACAACCTCCTGGACTGCAGCCTACCAGGCTCCTCCGTCCACGGGATTTTCCAGGCGAGAGTGCTGGAGTGGGGTGCCATTGCCTTCTCCGAGCATGGCCTAGACTTCGCAAACCACCACCAGGTCCTTTTATAAAATGACTGTGAGGTTAATGGACAGCAGTACTTATGTGAGGACACCTCTCAAAATTTGAAGGGCTACACTACGTCTATGGGCTTCTCAGGTGGCTCAGTGGAAAAAAACCCTCCTGCCAATGCAGGAGATGCAAGAGACACAGGTTCAATCCCCAGGTTGGGAAGATCCCCTGGAGTAGGAAATGGCAACCCACTCCAATTTCCTATGTGGCAAATCCCATAGGCAGAGGAGACCGGGGGGCCGCAGTCCATGGTGCCACACAGAGTCAGACACGAGTGAGCCACGGAGCACTACGTGTATGAGAAAAGTTCCATGGCTCTTCTCCAAGGCCCTTCCCTGATGCCAGATGTATCTGAAACTCCAAATTTTTCTTTTAGTTACACCTCTGGCTTTCCGGGGTCAATCTCTGCATAGTGGCCAGGGAATACCACCAGATGCCAGGCACTTGCAGAGAGGCCTCAGCCCAGCAGTGTGTTATTTCTTAATGGTCCATTGCTAGAAGTCTTGGTTTGGCCTATAGACTCTTGATACTGCTTCTGAGCAATGACAGCGTGGGTGCTGAGATGGAAAGGATGCTCATCTGATGTATTATGTTTAAAAAAGTATGTCAATACTGTCATCTGAAGCCTAAGTCAGTTTTATCAAGTCCCTATAACTTAAAACTAATGAAGGAAAATGGGATCAATTTGCTAAAAATGGCAGTTTTATTTATTCTTTGGCCGTGTATATGTGCTCATTCACTCAGTCGTGTCTGACTCTTCGCAACTCCATGGACTGTAGCCCATCCTCTGTCCACAGGATTCTCCAGGCAAGAATGCTGGAGTGGATTGCCATTCCTTCCTCCAGGGGATCTTCCCAACCGAGGGACCAAACCCACATCTCCTGCACTGGCAGGCAGATTCTTTACCATGGAGCCACCTGGGAAACCCCTGTAGCCATCTACTTATTTATAAATAAATATTATCAATATACAAAGTAAATCAACATATATCAATATACAAAGTTATGTGGTGAAGCAGATAGACAAGATGGGACCCTGTCATCAGAAAGTTTAAAGGAGAAGATATAATCATAATGATAACAATAATAACAATTAATAATAATAAACAACTAACATTGCTAAATATTGCCAGTCACTGCTGTACACATTCAACATGGATTTGCTCAATTGATTTGCACAACAGTCCTATACAGTATTTAATTATTACCCCATATCATAGAGAAGAAGTTGATGCACAGAAGGTCTAGTTAATTTGCCTGAAGTCACACAACAAACACCCAAGCCAGGGTTTGCATCCAGAAAACCTGCCTCCTGAATCCACACGCATGTCTGCTCAGTTGCTCAGCTGAGTCTGACTCTGCAATCCTATGGACTGTAGCCCTCCAGGCTCCTCTGTCCATGGGATTTTCCAGACAAGAATACGGGAGCAGGTTGCCATTTCCTCCTCCAGGGGATCTTCCCGACCCAGGGATCAACCCCAAATCTCTTATGACTCCTGCATTGGTAGGGAGATTCCTCACCAGTGATCCACCTGGGAAGCCCCTTAAATCCACATACTTAACCACTCTATCAGGAAGCTAGACAACCATTAAATGATGCATAAATGAGTAGAATACATAAAACATGTCACAGTAAATAGCTATGGGAGGGTCTTCCCTGGTGGTCCAGTGGTTGAGACTCTGTGTTTCCACTACTGGGGGCACAGGTTCAATCCTTGGACAGGGAACTAAGGTCCCACATGCCATGTGGTGTGGCCAAAAAAAAAAAAAGCTGTGGGAATCCAGAGGAGATGGAGAGCCCCTCTGGGTGGGGAACAGGGGCACTGGGGTCTCAGTCAAGGCTTCACAGAGGATCTGGCATTTGTGTGCAAATTTAAGCATAGATGAGTTTGGAAAATCGGTACTAAAGGGGGAGATTTTCAGGTAGAAATGATGTGGTTGACGTGGCCTTGGAAGTGACAGAGAAACACAGGAACAGTAAAGCATTCCGCTAAAGAGTTAAGTGAGTTATGTGAGGCAGAACTGAAAACAGTTTAGAAAGACAAGGCCATGTATTGTATACTGTAAAATAAATCTTCCAAGCATTATAGGGCTCATTTAGGTCTGATTCCATGTGTTAGTTGCTCAATCATGTCCAACTCTCTGCAACCCCATGGACTGGAGCTCACCAGGCTCTTCTGTCCCTGGGATTCTCCAGGCAAGAATATTGGAGTAGGTTGCCATTTCCTTCTCCAGGGGATCTTCTCGAACCGGAAACTGAACCCAGGTCTGCACTGTCAGGCAGACTCTGTACCGTCTGAGCCACCAGGGAAGCTCTCTCAGAAATTTTCACCAAGTCTTCTAGCTTCCATTTGCAGGGCTTTAGGATTTTCATATAAAGAAGCATATAAATGGCAGGATGGAGGAGCATCTGCCTGGGGGTGCTAGGAAAATGAGGGGGGCTGGAGGCACCTGTCAGTGGAGTATTAAACCCAGGCAGTCACCTTTCTGCTGTCACTGCAAACTCTCCTAGGGAAACATAACTTTTACTAGCACACTTAGATGAGGCCCGAGCTGATGCCCCAAATTGGCTCCGTTCCCTTTTTAAGGTGAAGTATCACCAAGCTCGAGAGAGAAAGGGCTTGATCTCCGCAGACGGCTGCACAAGTTGGCCACATCCTGTGCCCAGAGTCTCAGATGCATGCTCTGCTGGAGGCGGCTGGCAGCTTAAGTTTAATGGTTTGTCTCCCTGCTGAAAATAGTCTTCTCAAAGTAATGCAGCCTCTGGTGCGCTGCTGAGGGCAGCCCCAGCCCCAGGGTTCTGGGCACAGCAATTTACTCTGAGGAGAGCTGGCACCTCCTTGGCCTGGATGACGCAGGTCAAGAGGTGAAGCAACAGCAGGGCCAGCCCGCAGCTCAGTCCTCACCCAGAGCAGAGGATGTACACAAGGGATGCAGGTTTCCACCATCCTGACACTGAGGAGGCCTGGCCAGCAAGGGCAGTGAGAGAAAGAGTGAGATGAATGAGGTGCTCACTGGTCTCCTGGTTTACACAGGCCCTCAACTGTTCATTTGATTAAATAGCTAACTTAGGTGAACAGGCAGTAAGAAGATAACATCAAATGCTTCCACTGCCTCTGGCATCTCCTTCCTGTCCTCAAAAGAGTTCCAAGTTTCATGCTTTTTGGGTTCTTTTTCCCTGGTTTTTTTTTTTTTTCTTTTTTAATTGGAGGCTAATTGCTTTACAATGTTGTGTTGGTTTCTGCCGTACAATGTGACTCAGCCATAAGCATACGTGTGTCCCCTCCCTCTTGAACCTCCCTCCCTCCCCCAACCCCATCCCACTTCTCTAGGTTGTCACAGAGCACCAGGTTGAGCTCCCTGTGTTATACAGCAACTTCCCACTAGCTACCTATTTCACATGTCTAAAACAAACTCAAAATGAATTAAAGACCTAAATACAAGACCAGAAACTATAAAACTCTGAGAAGAAAACATAGGCAGAACACTCTGACATAAATCTCAGCAAGATCCTCTATGAACCCAACTCCCAGAGTAATGGAAATTAAAAAAAAAAAAAAAAAAACAAATGGGACCTTGGTTTGCTTTTTAAAAGGGAAATTAAACAAATCTTCGGCACACCGTGTGTGAGTTAGAGGAGAGATACAAGGTCTTTGCAAAAGGGTACCTGGCATTCTTTTCTGTTCTGCTTGGATCCTGGCTAAAGGAAGGCCTCTCACTAGCAAACAGGGCTTCAGAGCTGGGGTAGGAGACCACAGGAGGAGACCACCGCAGGCTCTGCTCTCAGCAGGCACCTTCCGCCCAGGCAGAGCATGATGACACAAAGAAAGAGGCAGCTACCCTGGAATAAACCCCTCATCCAAACTGGGGAAAATAAAACATTTCTTCCACATTCATTTGTCAAGCATCTCAAGCAGACTGAGGTGAGAGAGAGGGAAAAAAAATAACAGAACCCAAAATAGCACAGCGCTGCGTGGGAGGGATTAAAAAAAAAAAAAATGACGGTGCTCTGAACAGTGACAGACAGCAAGGCTTCGGTTCATCACTCGATAATAAAGTGCGCCCCCCGGGAGGCTCCCTTATTCCACTCCACTTCCTTCTCCACGTCCCTGTGTTTTTTGCACATGAATATGTACACTGTCATGTATTTGACTTTGAATTTGGGTGTTTTTGCTCATCTTGTCCTGCTGCTGCTGGGTGATGGTGTGCTGGCCCACATGTGATGCCAGAGCTGGAGGTCTAGCGCTGCAGCAGGGGGACACAAGTGTGGCCCCCACCAGCCCTGGCCTAAATCATCCAAAGACCAGGTAAGGCTGTGGTCCCTTAAGGCAAACACGCACATCCCCCGAATCTGGGAAATGGGATTCTCTGGTACCTCTTCCTACCACCAGCTGGCAGAAGCCAAGCAATACTCTGCTCAGCTGAAAGCAAGCTGCTGCTTCTCTCACTTCCAGCCTCACAAACCGAAGCTGCTTTGCATCTCTGCATCTCCATCACGCCAATGTTGTGATGAACCGGTTGTTCCTCCAGTGGTGGTCATGTGCACAGATTCTACCTCCTCTCCGTCAACCCCAAGGCCGGCTTGAACAGTCCAGGAGCTGAGGGAGTGGTAGGTGTTTCTCCCTCCAAGGTTGGGGTGTGAAGGGTCCCCACCACATCATTCGCATGTAATCTCTCTTAGACACAGTGTGACCACCCAACCTGCACACAGTGAAGCTCCACAAGTGTTACGCACTGTAGACACTGATCAGGCATGGCTTGGTTGGAGAAGCAGAACCATTCTAGATGATTTAGACTTGGATATCAGAGTTGGCGGGAGTTAGACCTCCTTCAGTGAGGTCGTGCCGTTTGCACAGCCTCTGCTTCTGTGTCTGGTGTTGGATCTGCAGTTACTCTGGGTCAGCTAGACCGTCCTCGGAAAAGGAAGCAGATGTGGACGACGGCAAGGGCAAACTGCAACCCACAATGTACTGAGACTCATATGACCCACTCCAGTATCCTTGCCTGGAGAATTTTCACGGACAGAGGAGCCTGGCAGGCTACAGTCTACGGGGTCACAAAGAGTAGGACATGACATAGCACATGACTGAGTGACTAAGCCTACATAGCACATGACATCTGGAACCCCAGGGGGACGCCACTCTGTGTCTCGACACCTGGGTGCTCTTGGTGACCTGCAGGAGTGGGGATTCTACGGAGCTGGCTCAGGCCTTGGAGAGGCTGAAGGAGATCTGGTAGGAGCGGGAAGATCTGCAGAGCTGAGTGCTGCCCTGCACCTCTTGGGTTAGCCAGCACATAAGTATGGGTGTATACAAGCTGCTCCCTTGCTCTTGCCTTGTAGCCACATTCAGGGCTTAAGAACTATGGCTCCTGGAAAAGGGAACCCTCCTATACTACCAGTAGGAATGTAAACTGGTGCCACCACTGTGGAAAATGGAATGGAGTTTCCTCACAAAACTAAAAACAGAGCTGCTGTAGGATCCAGCAATCCCACTCCTTGGGCATGTGTCTGGACAAAGTTACCGTTCATAAAGACATACGTACCCCAGTGTTCAGAGCAGCACTATTCATAATAGCCAAGACACGAAAACCACCTAAATGTCCATCAACAGAGGGGTGAATAAAGAAGATATGGTACATATATGCAATGCACTATTAGCCATAAAAAAGGAACGAAATAATGCCATTGGAGCAACATAGATGAACCTAGTGATTATCATACTAAGGGAGATAAGTCAGAAAGACAAAAGCCATTATGATATCACATATATATATAAAATCTAAAATACAACACAAATGAACATATCTATGAGACAGAAACAGACTCAGACATAGAGAACAGACTGTGGTTGCCAAGGGAGAGGGGCAGGGGTGTGGACTGGGAGCTGGGATTAGCAGACGCAAACTGTCATATACAGAATGGATAAACAAGGCCCTGCTACGTAGCACAGGGAATGATACTCGATATCCTGTGATAAACCATAATGGAAAAGAATATGAAAAAGAATATGTGTATATATATAAAACAGAACCACCGTGATACACAGTAAAAATTAACAGATGGTAAATAAACTATACCTCAACAAAATAAAATTTAAAAAAAGAACTGTGGCTCCTGCTTCTGCTTAACCTCCACCTTCCAAATTTTACTCAAAATGTCTCCTATGGCCAAGGCTCACCTAGAACCATGCAGCTCAGGGAATTCGGAGGGCGGGGAAGGGGGCGGTGGGCTGCAGCTCCAAGTTCCTAAGTTGCTACAGTACAAACAACTGAAATACTTGCTAAGAGAGCTGTGACCTTCCACCTCCACACCCCTTTCCCACACCTGTAGAAGAAATACCAATCCCAGTGCAATGCATTTGTCCTCATCAGCACCTATTTGTTTGCTCACCACCATATGCCTGAGCCTAGGAGAAGGCAATGGCACCCTACTCCAGCACTCTTGCCTGGAAAATCCCATGGACGGAGGAGCCTGGTAGGCTGCAGTCCATGTGGTCACTAAGAGTCGGACACGACTGAGTGTTCACTTTTCACTTTCATGCATCAGAGAAGGAAATGGCAACCCACTCCAGTGTTCTTGCCTGGAGAATCCCAGGGACGGGGGAGCCTGGTGGGCTGCCGTCTATGGGGTCGCACAGAGTCAGACACGACTGAAGCAACTTAGCAGCAGCAGCAGCAGCAGCAGTAGCAGCAGCAGCAAGTTCTCAGTCAAATTTGGCTGAATGAATCAATGCCAGAGATGATCAAAGCAAACTCTAATCTTTACACAAGTCTTCGGCCCACTTTTTTTTTTTTTTTAACATCAATCTATGAGTAAATAAGCATTTGCTCAACATCTATTTTGAGCCAGACACTAACCTGGGTACAGGGGGAAATGCAAGGAAAGAGAAAGAGCCACCCATGACCTCAAAATAGTAGCCAGGTGGTTTAAGAGGTGACACAGATTCATCAAAAGCCAATTAATGTCATGGCATTACATTTGGTAAGGAGACAAAGAGTGCTAACAAATTACTCTATAAATCATAACAAGTGACTTCAGGAAGCCTTCCTAGAGGAGGTGAGACTTCAGTCAGGGCATGAAGATAGATGGAGGAAAAGGGAGAAAAAGTAGAAGTCAGAGTTCAAAGGGCCTATTTGGAATAGGGGAAGGCCCCAGCCCAGCTGGCTTTTCGACTTTGTGTGGAGGTACTCAGTTGCTTAGTCATGTCCAACTCTGTTAGCCCAGGAACTGCAGCTCTCCAGGCTTCTCTGTCCATGGGATTTTCCAGGCAAGAATACTGGAGTGGGTTGTCATTTCTTCCTCCAGGAGACTTTCCCAACCTAGGGACTGAACCTGTGTTGCCTGCATCTCTTGCATTGGCAGATGGATTCTTTACCTCTGTGCCACCTGGGAAGCCCTAGTGTAGAGGACAGGAGGATAAAAAGCCAGGGCTCATGTCAAGGATGATATCAGGAAGTGATCCCCCCACCTCACTGCCTGAGCTTGTCCAGCACTGAGAAGAGAAAGTAGGACTGTATTGATTCCAATGATGATGAAAGAGAGCCAACACTCACTAAGCATCTACAGTGTACCAGGGCTGTCACATCACTCAATGCTAAACTAACCATCAGGCAGCTACTGTTTTCCCCACTGGTGGATAAGGAACCTGAGTCTTAGATGGCATTCCTTGCCCAACCATCAAGTGGAAGAACTGCATTCTGAATCCATGCCTGTGTTTGCAGCCCTGTCCCTAAGCTGTCCACCCACACAGAGACTGTCACCGCCAATGAGCACTCCTCCCTAAGTGCTTCTAGACTGCCCAGTCAGGCCAGCACTTCAAAATCCCAGTGACCAAGATGCTACTGTAAATACTAAGTGACCAATCAAAACTCATGAGGGCCTTCTTTTGTCAGTGAATTTCAGTTATGATTAGAGAAGGAAATAGGCCAGAATTTAAACTGGGTAAATGAGAAAATTCTGCTAAGAAAGTGGTTTTCTCTCCCCAGGAGGGTGGATTGAAGAGAGAGCCTACATCGTGGTAAAACACGTATTTATCTTGGAATGAATACTTGGTACCTCTTTGCTTTTTAGTGTACAAGGGTTTTCCCCTGTAGATTATAGGTTTCTTTTGTGGAACATGTTTTCAGTTTATAAGTTGAAAAGCACTCAGTAATGTTGCAATGAAACTAGGCTTGCACACAGAAACTGTCATCTGAGTTCCCAGCCTGTGACAGCCTTCTAAACAATTCATTGCTGCCTCCAGTTTTGGGGGTAGGAGATCGCCTATACCCCCACCCCCCACCCAGAACTGCTCTAGCAAGGAGTGGCCAGGCTGAGGCAATGAAGCAGGAATGAGAAAGCCTGGCAAACCAGTAAATGTGTCAATTTATTTGGACTCTCTGCAATTCAGAAGTTGATTTCAAAGAAAAATTGCTTCAGGCCTCAACTCCTTCTGTTGTTGCCAACCCTGGCCCATTTTTACAGCTGACTGACCACTGGCTAGAAAGGCAGGTCTCCGGTAGTCCCGGCAGGCCTTGATGGCTCCTTGCTGTCCCCGAGCAAGTCACAAGCATAATTACAGCTAATGGAGACAGGTTGGGGCAGGCCATGCCCCACACAGCCCCCACCACCTGCTTCCCCAAGGACTGAGCTACAGCTTGCCCAAGCAGCTGCTTTGTTGTGAATCCCCGGTCAACAGCTGACATGATTCATGAGACCTTCACACTCCTGCACTGCAATCCCTCATGCCTCTGGAACCTTCTCTGCTAGCCCTCACACACAGCCCCAGTCGCTGGTTTCACGTTCTCCCACCCTCGCCCAACGTGACCTCTAAGGTTAATTGCGCTGCCTCCAGGCCTCCACCCAGCAGGAAAGTCAACAGTCTGATTTCCCTGGGAGGGACTGGCCAGTGTGGGGCAAGAAATCTGCCCTACTCCCCACACATAAATCCTAGCAGACATCTTTCTCTTCAGCAGCTTAAAATCATACTCAGTCTCATTGAAAATCGATCTCACTCCCCATGTCAGTCTGAAATTAGGGGAAAGGGGTTATCAGGTGCCTCTGTGGTAATAAAGAACACATTAATCTCAGCTGAGTTTCCAGAGAATTTTTTTTTTTTTTTTTGGTTCAGAAAGGGTAGTTATTTAAATAGAGTTGTCTGGAGAGTGAAGATTTAATACACTGTACCCTCAACAAACTCTTTAAGAACCTATTAACAGCCTGGGTTGTTCAGAGGGGTGATTCCTCTACATGGCCTAGCTCAGGGCAACTGGAGGATGTACTGTATCAGTTCAAACAGAGCCTGTTCTGAGGAAAAACGGCAACCTGGGGGAGCAGCAGCAAGGAGTCTCAGCCCCAGGGTTACTCCAGGCTGAGGTAAAAAACGAGTAGGAGGCCGGAAGCAGACAGAAGCCGCCACCTGCAGGCAGGGCCCTGTGGACTGAAGGGTGTAGACCAGATGACCTTTCTCCTCCGCTGTACCCCAGCCCTGGGCTCCCTGCCTGAACTTTCTTCCTTTGTGAAGAAAGCCATCTAGACAAACGGAGATAACCTTTCCAGACCAATCACAACCTTTCGCTGGGCCATTTGCATGCAGTTCTAAGAGAAAGGTCACCCAGAAAACTCCGTGGTCGGAGCCTCCCTCCAAACAACAAATGTGACAATTAAAACAAAGCACCCTTCTCATTTGATGGGCGCGGAAGCAACTGGGCTGGCCCAGGCCCGTGACATTTGTTACCTGAGGGAAACAATAGCAGCTCTGTAGGCACGTCTGGCCGAAAGGGCAAGAGCTGCTGCCGGCTTCTCGGTTCGGGCCGACAAGACAGGGGCACCGGGAGACTTCCCATCAAGTCCGCAGGCGAGTTTCAAGTCTTCCACCCTACCTGCTCCGGCCTGCCAGTGTGCGCATGCGCGAGCGCCTGGACACGCGTGCGGGTGACAGCCCTAATCTGATTCCGGAGCCAGGTTAAGAGCCAGGAGCACAGGGCAGGCCGCTAGGTTGTGAATATGGCTCTTTTCCTTCCACTCTAGAAGAGCCAGATCGGCCATAGCTTTGCCCTTGAGTTCAAAATGTATGTTTAACTGTTAGAGCCAAGGACACATTTCTCACTTTCTCCTAGCTTTTTCCAGCCTCCTACAGAACCAGGTCTCCCCATGGGAGTGGCAGTTTAGGAATAGCTTATGGCTGCTCTAAAGACTCTCAAATGCCATAAGTGCCAGCTGTATTGGTGGGTAGTTGATGCCTGCTTGGACCATGCTCTGTTCAAAGAGAAACCAGTCCATGTAAAACCCTTGCTGCTTAAGTGTGTACTTTTGAACCATCTCACTCCATCCATACTCCTCCTGCACAACTCACCGGACCAGGGCTTGGAGACCTGATACACACAAAAAACCCAATTACCTTTCCAATTACCTATGACCCATGTTTCAAAAAACATAATGAAGGAGAAAGTAATAATTAAATTTCTCTTTCTCATTAATATGAACCATGAATCAGACAAGACTTTCCTATTGGCAGAAGAAATTACTTCTGAAGAGTCATGAAGTAAATGTAGAGCTAAAGAAATCAAAATTAAGGATGAGCTAGGGCTGTGAGCACCAGGAGTCACTAATGGTGGAGAGTGAGAGAGAAAGAGGCCAGCACACTGAATATAGATACAATTGTTCTTGGTATCACGGGCGTTGATTCTGGCCACCACCCATAGTCAGCCTTCAGCACCTGCCAGTTCCACATCTTCAGAGGTGGACTGTATTATATTTCGTCCACAGGAGGAGTACCTGAGTGAGGACCCTGCTGGAGCCCCTTTGAATCTTCTGTACAATTTCCAGGCAACCCAGCTATGCCTTATTTTCTGATCTTCGTTTCTGGCCTTCCTCATTGCTCCCCACACAGCTCATCATCAGTTCCCCCTTCCAAGTGCACTGTCCCTTCCCTGAAAACTCCCCCGGATAAACACAACAGATATCTTGGGGAGACTTGTTTCCCCAGGCCCCCAAAGAAAAGGGTGATTACATTAAGAACACATTTAATCATTCCCGCTCTGTTTGATTAAAGGAAGGCAAACAAAAGCCCTGATTTATGAGGCAATCACCAGACCCTGCGAGGATGATCCAGGCAGGCAGAGGCAGTGCCATTTATACAGACTGAATAACCCGATTGCCTCGGAGGGAGAAAGATGGCATCTGATCTCTCCTGCCAGAACGGCTGTCCATTTGGAGATTCAAAACACACCAGTCATGCCAGGCAACTCTCACATCTCTCTCTGGGCAGGGCCACTAGGACAGGCACCACAGCAGATGTGGCCTGAGAAGGGGTCAGAACCCTGATTCCTTTAGACTGACAACACATGAGAAGCTACAGGAAGTTTAGGTGGATTCCTATTCAGGCTGGGTGTCAGTTACTTTGGTATTTTATCTTCTTTTCTGTTTGATTTACATTGAGCACGCTCTAGGCTAGAAAGAATGCATGGTATTTTTATAAAATTCAAGAAGTTTCTAGGCCATGAAATATTTTTCACAACTTGTCTGAGGAGGCAGGCAGGGCAAGGGCGATGCAGACCGTATAGTGTAAAAAGATCTCCACCAATCAGAATTCAAGTAACCCAAACTTCTCAATTAATCAGACATTTTACTGTTTACTTTTACAAACATAAAAGGTCATATGACCAAAAATATCACTTTAAAAGTGTTAAATTAGGTGGTGTCTTACAAGCTATCCTTAGAGAGTTCTAAAATGGTGACCGTGAGGTACTGTGGCATCTTGAATCATGTGAAAATGTGTTATGTTATCAGACTCTGATTACTGAGGCATAAATGTGGTCACAAATATTTAGGGAAGATTTGCAACCAAAAAAAAGTTTCTATTTTGTTCTCAGGGAAGCAAGGCATGAGATGCTTAATTTTTATTTATTTATTTATTTATTTTGGCTGTTCTGGGCCTTTGTTGCTGTTCAGGCTTTTCTCTAGCTGTAGGGAGTGGGGGCTACTCTCGAGTTGCAGCGCTCGGGCCTCTCACTGTGGTGGCTTCTCTGGTCTCCGAGCATGGGTTTAGGGCGCATGGGTTTTAGTAGTTGCACCTTCTGAGCTCTAGAGCACTGGCTCAATACTTGTGACAAACAGGCTTAGTTTCTCTGCAGCATATGGGACTCTCCCAGACTAGGGATCGAACCAGTGTCTCCTGCACTGGCAGGCAGACTCCCCACCACTGAGCCACCAGGGAAGCTCCAGAGTTGGAGGTTTATGTGACCATCTTTGTGACACCAAACATTATTCTTAAGACTGTGCTATAACAGCTTAAACATTATGTCCTCAGAGAAGAGGAATCATGAGGAATTTGTCCAAATGCCCCTGAGGTAGACAAGGGCCTCTAGCACCCAAAGGCATGGGTGAGCCATTGGACATAAGCAAGTCTTGGGATTTGAACAAGGGGTCAAGAGACAAGGGTTCAAGCCTTAGCTTTATCAATCAAGGAATGACCTTGGGAACTCCTCGTTTCACTTTTCTCAGCTATAAAACAGAGAGACTCAACTAGTGTATAAAACGATCTGTCTCCAAAGATCATCTCTCTTCTGAAATCAATAACGCTAGGAAAACACACACACACACACACACACACACACAGACACACACACTCCTCTCAAAACAAAACCCAAATCTATACCACAGTTGGAGAAAGAACTCAGAGGCTGCTTGTCTTCCTTTTAGCCCTAAACCCAAAGCAAGTTATAAAGGGAGATACAATGGGCTGAATCGCATACTTTGCACTATAATTTTGCCCCCAACCCCGAGGGAAAATCCACTGGAGATGACCACCTTGCACATTCTAGTTCTAGTTAACAAGCTTCTTTCTTTGATACAGAAAGACCTTGAAGTTTTCAGCCTGTCACTCAGATTTGATGCTTAAGGATATCTTCCTCCCAGAGACCTTCTGACCAGACCTGAAATTATATAGCTCTGAAGACTTCTTTCTATCCCTACGACCCTGAATCCCAGACCAGACTCAGGAGTTCTTCCAAGTCCGTTTGAAAGAGGGGAAGTAGGAAACTTCATCTGGGGAAATGACGAGGGGCTTCCTTCCTCTTAGAGCTGAGTGAACTCCCTCTTCAGGACTCCCACGGCCTTAGAGGCCAAGGTCAGGGGCCAGAGGAATAGGGCAGCATCAGGTTTCCCTTTAGACCACTGACAGCAGGTTTGATTCCAAACTCAACCTATTGCAACAGATGCGTCATCTCACACAATCAAAACGAGAGTGACAGTATTCCTGATGGCTATTCTCTGAGGCTCTTTCAGGTCGCGTAACTTGAACAACTGATTTCATCTACTTAATCTTTAGTCTCTTCATCCATAAAATGGGTTTTAGAAACAGTCCCCACTTCATCAGGTTGGTATGTTAATCCAATGAGATAATTCACGCCAAGGACGTTGATGTGTAGGAAGTGTTTAATAATATGTAGCTCTTGTGTTTGGTGTCACTCAAAACCACTTCTTTCTTTGTCCCCGCTCAAAACCCCTCTGAGGACAGGGTATCATGGGAGCTAAATTTGATATGACCTACATGCCTCCTCTAGAAGAAGGACTGGGGGCTGCAGAACCTTCTGGTTTAGGGAGGGCATGGAGCAGTTTACTGGCTATGAGCCAACAGCTTGATTTTTGCACCTGTGATTTCACAGCAATTGGTCCCAAAGCAGCACCTCTGCCATTATAGACAGAGGTGAGAAATGAGTCATTTTTGCCACCCTCCTCAAAGCCCTGATAATTTCAGTCACACCCATGCTCATTAGTGTCCCATGGGAAACATTAAATAAACTTTTAGCTGGGGGTTGGGCATTCACATGAACCCCAGCTGAATCAGAAAAGAGGAGGTTGTATAATTCCACACACAGAGGCACAGCCATGGTCTTGGTGTGATACCTGTGGCTGAACACATGGGGTAGAGGACACGGCCACAGCTTCACTCATCCTGCCTCGGCTGTTTGCCAGCTGCAGAGCTGCGGGCAAGTCACTGAACCTCTCCAAGCCCATGTATCCTCCTTTATGAAGAAGAGAAGGTAAAAGCCTTGTGATAACTCCTTGCTCAGTCATGCTGGAAACTCTGTTCTGGAGTTCAGTATTGGTTGCTGTTGAGTCCTCTGAGCTTCTCTCAAAGACCCACTGATGGCTGGCAGGCAACCCTGTTAATCATCTGGTGTCTCTTCACCAACAGCAACCACAACCATCCTCCCCTTGGACGGGTCCTCAACTTGCCTGACAGGCACAGGCAGTCCAGCCCCTAGAGATTCTAAATCCTACACACTTTAATCCTCACATGTCAGCCTGGGAGTAAGCTGGGGCCAGGAGAGCAGGGACTACTTTCTCTTGATTCCACTAGAGATCACATGCTCCTCGAGACAGTCCGCATCCAGCTTGGAATGTGGTGGAGATGACTCAGAGAGGTGGTGGCTCCGATAAGTGATGCAGAAAACATTCCTCCTTCTCTGCTTCCCTTGATTACCACCATTTCCTCTAGTGGAACTTCCCATCACCACTCTGATATCCTTCAAGTCCTGGTCACAGCGTTTCCTACCTAGACTTACTGTTTTACCTAATATTTTTTCTTACTAGTAAACTTTTAGTCATTAACAGCATGAACTCTGGGTTTCCCTGGTGGCTCAGATCCCTTGGAGAAGAAATGACAACCCACTCCAGGGTTCTTGCCTGGAAAATCCCATGGACAAAAGAACCTGATGGGCTGCAGTCCGTAGGGTC
Organism: Madoqua kirkii; assembly: GCA_006408675.1. Classification (NCBI taxonomy): domain Eukaryota; kingdom Metazoa; phylum Chordata; class Mammalia; order Artiodactyla; family Bovidae; genus Madoqua; species Madoqua kirkii. The sequence goes on along the minus strand of SJYC01130018.1, from coordinate 5,837 downwards.
GCAAAGGGTTGCACACGACTTAGCGATTAAACAATAACATCATGGACTCTGGTCTCAAACTACCTAAGTTTAAATGCTGCTTTCCCACTTACTGTGTATGTGACTTTAGCCAAGTTTCTTAATCTGTCTGTGCCGCGGTTTCTACAACTGTAAAATGGGGACAATAATAGCTCCTCCTTTACAGGGTTGCTGTGAGGATGAAACACTGCACACAGTGTTTAGGTGTTTAAAGCGCTGAGAACAGTGTCTGGAACATGGTAAGCACAGCCACACTGTGGCTGACTGCTTTATCATCGCTTCCTCATGCCTCAGTAACCTCTCGTCCTTAGCAGGGTTCTTCGGAGGCTTCGTGTCTCAGGAGAGAAGGAATAGGGACTGCCCAGTCAGCTCTCCACTCCGAGCTAATCCATCACGCTGCAGACTCTCTCTGCCTGTTTATTGTGATCCCAGAGAGCTCAGGCCTTCCTGTTCTTGGGACGGTTCCTCTTTCTCCGGAACTATCTTGTTTACTCACATTTCCACATACCCACTCTGCCTCACTTCCATAGAGAGAAATATATATCTACATTTTGCAAACAGATACACGCATAGTTTTTTTAAAAAGACCCACATGTCAAGCTCACCACCACCACCACACACAGCCCCACCTCAGAACCCAACCTGGGGGAACAAAAGGCAGGTTTGCCAAGTTCCTAATTCTCCCAAAATGTGGGCGGCACACAGGAGACTGTTTTGATTTTTCTTAATAGGTCCTCTCTTAATAGCCATCTTTTTTTAAACTACAACAACAGAGGAGCAGAATTAAAAGAGAATATCTGTCCTTTCTGGCCACTTGAATAGAAGTTATGGAAATAAAATTCCCAAGCCCCACATAATGGCTCGCCCCACCTGCAACTCCTGACCTCACAGCCCACCAAGCAGGTGGGAATGAAGACCATCATTACTGCTGCTGAAGGACATGGGTGGAGGAAGCTACGTTGCCTGTGCCCCTGTGTCTGTCTCGCCCGCAGCACCTCTGAGCACTTCTCACACTTTTTCCCAATCTGTGTGGCACAAGACACACCAGACATTTGCAGATAATTGCCCATCAGTTTCCAAGGAAAACAAAAAGGTCGTAGTTGGCACTTTCTTTTCTCTCTCCACCCAGCCGTTCATGCAGGAAAAAAAAAAGTCTACAAGTTGAAAACGGCTTTTTTAAAAGCAGCTACCCACATTAAAGGAAGACTGTTTAATTCTAGATCCACAGCTAGAAGATCAAAAATAGGAATAATTAAAGCCTGAGATGTAACTGTCAAGAAAGACATTTTATCCTGTTTGCCAAGTCCTTAAACAGGTAAACCACATATTTAAAGAAAGCACTAAGATCTGAAAATCCCAATGGGAATTTTTTTTCTCTTATTTAAGGCATAATGAATTCAGTCTTCAGAGGCCACAGAGTAGGGTTTGTTAAGCTCTCTGAACTGTCAGCTGGATAATTATCTAGCAAAGTCTGTGTGTAGGTGACTCCCTGTGATTCAGCTTCTTTCCTGTTTTGAAACAGAAGGTTACTAACCTCTGGAACAAAATTTGGCAAAGTCAGGGAATGTCAGTTTTATGCAAACACCATTTCCTTTTTTTCAGCCTTCCTTTTCATCCTATGATATCTGACTTTTAAAAGTCTTATATGTGTACTGAATTCCACTCAAGTACCCTTTCCAAATGCTCCAGAGAAATGTAGAACTTAAAAACAAACACCAAACAAACAAAACCCACTCCCTTCTCCAGAGTGACTGGAGCCAGATAAACCCGATAAACAGCCTGACAGTGTATATTCCGAGGAGAGGTGAAACAGACATGTTAGGGGTCAGATGCAAAACAAGAAATCAAAAAAATGTCTCATCGCTCCTGAACTTTTGGTTTTACATATGATTTTTAAATTGTGGCTCTCAAATATCTGAGCACCTGGATTTTACTGCTTAAGTTCCTACTTGGGAGGTTGTTGCTGCGGTTTTCCTTTCACCTAAAAGGAACCTGAACAGCCAAAGAACGGGCTCATCCTTCTGTTGCGTGGACCTCATCATCATCATTATTTTGAAACTAACTTATTCAACCTCCTTCCCCACAGGATGCAAGGTACCTTTCAGCCCAGACAATACATGCCATTATCCTAAGCTGACTGAGGAATGAACTCGAGATCAGACGCAAAACATGAAGTGGAGTGGAGGTCATGCAGGGGTTGCTGGTGTCCCCAAAGGAACTTTGTCAGGCAGGGCTGTTGGCTACACTGGACCTAGGCAGGAGATGTGGGGTGTTGAGAACAGGATACAAAACCTCAGTTAGTTGTTGTCAAGAAGCAAAATCAGCAGCCCACCTGTTTCAGAACTGGCCAGCTTCCCTCAATTTAATCAAACAGGATATTTTGTTGTTCTTTGCTCCGAAACCAGAAAACAACCTACTGCTCTTACAGCTGCTGCTGCTCGTGTCCTCTGCCAGATGCCCACGTGGGCCTGAGGCAGGCAGGTGATTTCCTGCTTTGCCCTTGGGCAGGACTCGAATGGAGAGCAGGGCAGCGATCAGCTGTGGCTTCTGGACTCCTGCCACCAGCGGGAAGTCACTTACTCCACACTCAGTCTCTATTAACCATGGGAGCAAGGTGGCTGTGAAAATGGGCAAATGCCCAAAGCTGTTTTCATTATTCCTGCTGGGACCTGGTTTCTACACTTATCAACCTGGACTATGCACGAGGGACTGGAACATGGGAGGCAAGCCATGGACATTTACTGGATGAACTGACACCTGAAGGAACAAGCTTATGGGAGCCATCCTGCCACCATGGTTCCCCTGGGATCAGGAGTTGTTAGAATATTTTAATTTACATGTTCAGTTCAGTTCAGTCACTCAGTCATGTCCGACTCTTTGTGACCCCATGAATTGCAGCACGCCAGGCCTCCCTGTCCATCACCAATTCCCAGAGTTTATCCAAACTCATGTCCATCGAGTCGGTGATGCCATCCAGCCAGTGATGCCATCCAGCCATCTCATCCTCTGTCGTCCCCTTCTCCTCCTGCCCCCAATCCCTCCCAGCATCAGAGTCTTTTCTAGTGAAGCAAGTCTTCACATGAGGTGGCCAAAGTATTAGAGTTTCAGCTTCAGCATCATTCCTTCCAAAGAACACCCAGGGCTGATCTCCTTTAGAATGGACTGGTTGGATCTCCTTGCAGTCCAAGGGACTCTCAAGAGTCTTCTCCAACACCACAGTTCAAAAGCATCAATTCTTCAGCGCTCAGCTTTCTTCACAGTCCAACTCTCGCATCCATACATGACCACTGGAAAAACCATAGCCTTTACTAGACGGACCTTTGTTGGCAAAGTAATGTCTCTGCTTTTGAATATGCTATCTAGGTTGGTCACAACTTTTACATGTAGGGTGTTTTAATTTTTTTTTCAGTTCATACCAGCCCTCCATCCCTCATGAGCTCAGTTGTGTCTGACTCTTTGTGACCTCATGGACCTGTAACCTGGCAGGCTCCTCTGCCCATGGTATTTTCCAGACAAGAATACTGGAGTGGGTTGCCATTTCCTCCTTCAGAGGATCTTCCCGACCCAGGAACTGAACCTGCATCTGCGGTACTGCAGGTTGATTCTTTACTGCTAGAGACATTGGGGAAGCCCTCATACCAGCCCTAGAAAGGCATATATTTTTATGACTTCTCATCAGTTCAAGACAAGCTACCAACTTCTTGGAAAATGTCTCTAACCTGACGTTTTGTTTTTGTTGTTCAGTCATTAAGTTGTGTCCAACTCTTTGCAACCTCATGAACTGCAGCACAGCTGCTTCCCTGTCCTTCACTATCTCCTGGAGTTTGCTCAAACTCACATCCATTGAGTCAGTGATGCCATCCAATCATCTCGTCCTCTGCTGCCTGTTTCTCCTCTTGCCTTCAATCTTTCCCAGGATCAGGGTCTTTTCCAGTGAGTTGGCTCTTTGTATCAGGTGGCCAAAGTATTGCAGCTTCAGTTTCAGCATCGGTCCTTCCAATGAATATTCAGGGTTGATTTCCTTTAGGATTGACTCTTTTGATCTCCTTACAGTTCAAAGAACTCTGAAGGGTCTTCTCCATCACCACAGTTTGAAAGTATCAGTTCTTCGGTACTTGGACTTCTATATGGTCCAACTCTCACATCCATACATGACTACTGGAAAAACCATAGCTTTGACTCTGTGGACCTTTGTTGTCAAAGTGATGTCTCTACTTTTATTAATTAATTTATTTTAATTGGAAAATAATTACCCTACAACATTGTGATGGTTTTTCCATAAAACATGAATTGGCCACAGGTATACATGTATGATATCTCTGCTTTTTACTATGCTGTCTAGTGGTTATCATGCATTTCCTCTTTACCCAGGCTGCTTGATTATCAGTGTTTCAGAATCTTAAACATCAAAGTCTCTTTTACTGTTTCTCCCTCAACACTTCAACTGACCCCCAAGGTGTGCCCTGATTTCTTGGAGTTCTCAGCTGGGACATAAAGGTTAGGTCTTGATTAGTCTGCAAGGCTACTTTCAAATGTGTCACATACGCATATAAACCCATGAGGCTTGACAGCTACAGTTCGTGATGCCAGACTGCCTCTGTAAGGAGCAAAGCAGCACACGATCTCAGTGCTCAAGACATGTTGAAAAAACATCTCCGTGTGACCAGAGGATGGATGTTCCTCTAAACCAGCTGCATTCTTAGATGAGATTAACTCCACAGCTCTGTGATCACTGGTCTTTCCAAATCATGTTGCAGCCAATACCAGTCTTTCCCTGCTGCCTAAAGATCAGCCAAGAGCCATCTTCAGCCCTGCAGTCCCCTTCCAAAAGATACAACTATTGTATGACATACTTCAACCGTCCAGTGAATAAATGGCTTGAAGTCATTTGGTGGGTTAGCTTTCAGTTCTGCAAAACCTATAAATCAAATTATAGAAAATACAACAGCTTGGATTCATCATAGTAAAGGGTTAAAATAACATCTAATTTTGACAGGTAGGAGGAATTGTTACTTTCAATTTTGGAAAATCTATCCAGAAAAAAGTAAACCCACAATCTTGATAGGAATTTGTTGTCAAATATTATAATGTGGACTCATCTCACCCACATGGGCCCTATCATACCTCCCTCTACACAGATGTCTGAGAAGTTCTTCAGTAAAGCTTTCTTAAATCTTTAGGAAATTGTTTCAACTCTGTTTCCCCCAGGTACACCTTAAACATTTTTCATTTAGTCATTCCTGGGTGGCTTAGAGTTTTATAAATGTCATCGCTTTTTCTCATGACATTTTCATAGTTTCTTACTAACGGGGTATAGTATCTGAACAATTTGCTGAATTCTCTTCTTAGTTCAACTCATTTATCAGTTGATTTGCATGGATTTTCTAAATAGTTATATTTTCTGCAAGTAAAAATAACTGTCTTTTCTTTTATAATATTTACATTTTCTTTTTACTCTTTTATTCCATTTGCTAGGCTAGTGTTGGTGGCACAGCTTTGTTTCTGATTTCAAACTAGTGATTCACCATTGAATATGATGTTTGTAGAGGGGTTTCTTTCCTTTATTAAGATGGGGTTGTTTTAATTTCTATTTTGTTAAGTGGTTTTTTAAATCGTAAATGGGTTTTTGTTGAAATAAATTTTGTTAATCTATCAAGATGATGTTATGATTTTTCTCTCAATTCTTGATCAAATGAATTAATGTTAATAGATTTTCCTATGTTGAAATGTCTTGGCATTCCAAAGATAAACCACACTTAGTTAAGATGTATTATTCACTTAGTATATTAATGGATTTAATTTAGTAATGTTTTATTTAG
>SJYC01130013.1:0-14115 GCA_006408675.1 Madoqua kirkii | reverse complement strand
ATCTAGTTAAAAAATAACTCTTTGTGTTAGAAATTCCAGAGCCCGCTTTGACACCAAGATAATTATAGTTTATTTTTTCCAGTCTCCTATCTTTGACTCATAACCTCACTGACTGACCTTAAAACAGAATATTCTTTTTTATTTTACTCGAGTTTTGCTTGAATTGTGCTTATTCCTGTCATGAAAACTAATCAAATATGGAGCTGCTGAGTTATCTTTTTCTTCACACACATGCATGCTTAGTAGAAAATCAGGCTTGAAAATCGGTTGGCTGTTTTTAAAAGTTTGTTAATGTGTAGGTTTATCAGTTAAGATGTTCAAGAAGAGAAGAACTACTGCTCACAGTGATGTCTAGATATTACCAAAGGTAAGACACAGGAACAGATGACCTCATGAAAAAATAAGGCAAGAAAATTTTCTCTTCTGTCATCATCCAAGAAAGGAAAGTCATTTAATGCATTGGAAGAACTTAATGAGGTCCAATGTCCTGCTATCACACATACTCAGGGCAGGTTTGCAACACTCATGTAACTACTTGTGTATTTGAAGTGTCAATCAGAGACATCCAAGATTTTCCTCAAGCTATTTCTAAGTGCAAGTTGATTCATTTTTAAAAATAAGAAAATGGTAAGTGAGAATATTAAAACATAATCCCACCTTTATGATATAATCATTGTTCATATATTAGTTTATATCCCTCCAAAACTTTTCCTATGCATATTTTGTGTGCATATGTATGGATGCATACAACAGTTTAACAAAAATTGAGATTGTAGTCTATGGAGTTTTTTATCCTGGTATTTTTTTTTTTTTTACTTTATTTTACTTTACAGAACAGTATTGGTTTTGGCATACATTGACATGAATCCAACATGGGTGTGCATGAGCTCCCAAACATGAACCCCTCTCCCACCTTCCACCCCACATCATCCCTCTGGATCATCCTCGTGCACCAGCCCCAAGCATCCTGCATCGAACATAGATTGGCGATTCATTTCTTACATGATAGTATACATGTTTCAAAGCCATTCTCCCAAATCATCCCACCCTCTCCCTCTCCCTCAGAGTCCGAAAGTCTGCTCTACACATCTGTGTCTCTTTTGCTGTCTTGCATACAAGGTCATCATTACCATCTTTCTAAATTCCATATCTATGTGTTAGTGTACTGTATTGGTGTTTTTCTTTCTGGCTTACTTCACTCTGTATAATGGGCTCCAGTTTCATCCACCTCACTAGAACTGAGTCAAATGTATTCTGTTTAATGCCTGAGTAATACTCCATTGTGTACATGTATCACTGCATTCTTATTCATTCATCTGCTGATGGACATCTAGGTTGCTTCCATGTCCTGGCTATTATAAACAGTGCTGCGATGAACATTGGGGTACACATGTCTCTTTCAGTTGTGGTTTCCTCAGTGTGTATGCCCAGCAGTGGGATTGCTGGGTCATAAGGCAGTTCTATTTCCAATTTTTTAAGGTCTCTCCACACTGTTCTCCATAGTGGCTATACTAGTTTGCATTCCCACCAACAGTGTAAGAGGGTTCCCTTTTCTCCACACCCTCTCCAGTATTTATTGCTTGCAAACTTTTGGATCGCAGCCATTGTGATTGGTATGAAATGGTACCTTATTGTGGTCTTGATTTGCATTTCTCTAATAATGTGTGACGTTGAGCATCTTTTCATGTGTTTGTTAGCCATCTGTATGTCTTCTTTGGATAAATGTCTATTTAATTCTTTGGCCCATTTTTTGATTGGGTCATTTATTTTTCTGGAATTGAGCTGCATGAGTTGCTTGTATATTTTTGAGATTAGTTGTTTGTCAGTTGCTTCATTTGCTATTATTTTTTCCCATTCCCAAGGCTGTCTTTTCACTTTGCTTATAGTTTCCTTTGTTGTGCAGAAGCTTTTAATTTTAATTAGATTCCATTTGTTTATTTTTGCTTTTATTTCCAGTATTCTGGGAGGTGGATCATAGAGGATCCTGCTGTGATTTATGTCAGAGAGTGTTTATCCTGGTATTTTTACTTATGAATATACTGTAATGATTTTCTCATAGCACACAGAAACATGTTTTTGACAGCTGCATAATGTTTCATGACCATACTTTATTCTGCAACTCTCTTAATGTTGGGGATTTAGATATTTTTCAATTTATCAGCAGTATAAATAATGCTTTAATGAAGCTCATGTACATACATTTTTGTCCACAAATGATTAGTTTCTGAGGATACATTTTTAGAAGAAATGTTACTGGGTTAAGGGTATGGACAATTTTAAGTTTTTTGATATATGAAGCTGTGTTGCCCTTCAGAAACATCATGTGATTTAACTCTAGTGCCAGCAGCGTCTATCCTCTGCGTCTTTTCCCACACTAGAATGTGTGTGTGTTTGTCTGTATTACACACACAGATAATCTTGTCAGTGTGGGAAAGTGTATAGCCAGAAATAGTGTTTCACTACTTTAGTGCCTTGTTAGTCATTTTTCTTACCCACTAGGACATTACATTTTGGATAAATTCTCCATCCTTCAAGATAGCTCCTGCAGAAACAAACCAGCAGTGCAACTTCTTGAATGAGGAATGAAGAATCTCACTGCCTGATTCCCTAATATGTGCCTAGAAGAGTAGGATTGATAATAAAAGCCATGATCCATAGAACCATTAATGTATGTTAGATATTTTAAGTTACAGTTAGCCCTTGAGCAACAGAGGTTTGAACAGAGGGTCCACTTATATATGGATTTTTTTTTTCAACAGTAAATACTACAGTGTTATATCATCTGCAGTTGATTGAATCTGAGTATGGGGAAATGCAAATATGGAGCAATTGTTTATATCCAGGGCCGACAGTAAGTTACACATAGGCTTTTGCTGCATGAAGAGTTGGCATTCCTAATCCCAGCATTGTTCCAGGGACAATACAATTGCATTTCTAACTTTGCCATGCCATTTGAAAAGACTTTACTCATTATACAGATGAGGAAAATAAAGGTCAGGAAGCAGGGTATTTCAATAGGCTAAAAGTATAGATGTTGGAATCAAATATGCTTAATAAATTAACTGCACCATTTACTGGTTGTATAACCATGTGTGAACATATGTAGAATGTCTTCCATTACATCTACTTTGTAGGGTTTTTATGCAGCTTACTGAAATAATGAATTTCAGCCTGGACCCTAATAATACTCAGTTCATAGCACTAATTATTGCTTTTTAAAAATATATATAATTGTGGAATTTAAATTTGCCTAAATTTTATATCACTGAAAGTGAAAGTGAAGTCGCTCAGTCGTGTCCAAATCTTTGTGACTCCATGGACTGTAGCCTACCAAGCTCCTCTGTCCATGGGATTTTACAGGCAATAGTACTGGAATAGATTATATCAAATATGCTTAATAAATTAACTGCACCATTTACTGGTTGTATAACCATGTGTGAACATATGTAGAATGTCTTCCATTACATCTACTTTGTAGGGTTTTTATGCAGCTTACTGAAATAATGAATTTCAGCCTGGACCCTAATAATACTCAGTTCATAGCACTAATTATTGCTTTTTAAAAATATATATAATTGTGGAATTTAAATTTGCCTAAATTTTATATCACTGAAAGTGAAAGTGAAGTCGCTCAGTCGTGTCCAAATCTTTGTGACTCCATGGACTGTAGCCTACCAAGCTCCTCTGTCCATGGGATTTTACAGGCAATAGTACTGGAATAGATTACCATTTCCTTCTCCAGGGGATCTTCCCCACCCAGGGACTGAACCCGGGTCTCCCACATTGCAGACAGACGCTTTACCATCTGAGCCACCAGGGAAGTCTGAGAAAGAAAGTGAAAGTGAAAGTCACTCAGTCGTGTCTGACTCTTTGTGACCCCAAAGACTGTACAGTCCATGGAATTCTCCAAGCCAAAATACTGGAGTGTGTAGCCATTCCCTTCTCCAGGGGATCTTCCCAACCTAGGGATTGAACCCAGGGCTCCCACATTGCGGGTGGATTCTTTACCAGCTGAACCATAGGGGAAGCTCAAGAATACTGGAGTGGGTAGCCTATCTCTTCTCCAGTGGATCTTCCCCAACCAGGAATCAAGCCAGGATCTCCTGCACTGCATGTGGATTCTTTACCAACTGAGCTATCAAGGAAGCCCACTAAATCTGAGATATGAACCCAAATTATAGACCCCAAACCTCATGTTCTTTTTATTGGTCAGAGCCATCATAGCACTGCTTGATGATCCAGAGCCAATGAAATAGCAGCAACTTGTACCCTCCCTACTGTAATAGATGTCTTAACCATGCTATTTTCAGGTCTGTTTCTTCTATTCCTAGTCTCTATCTAGACTTGTGTCCTAGGAGGGCTGCACAGACTCTGAAACACAGTGCTAAAAGTTTCATGGTGATTTTTTTCCTTTACAATGCACACTCTTCCCTTCCTTTGTGTTGGGTACCAAGACTTCAACATTTAATTATATATTGGATAGACCACTATAATTTGATAGCAGTTTTTTGCTCTGAAAATGTTCATTTATTCTCACATGTTTTTATGGAGTGTTGGACTCAGAATCACATACTCTGAAGTATATGATTGAATACGTGAGACTTTAAAGATTTTATAGTTTAAGTTCTAACCCACTGTGAGAAACTTCTCTACAATATCCATGAGAGGTAGATAATCCAGCTTCAAATAAAAAGCTTACTATGCAGGAACACAGTTATAGAACCATGAAAACAAGATTAAAAAAGCCTTAGGGACTCAATGGTGCAGTGATTAAAGCATCTGCCTGCAATGTGGGAGACCTGGGTTCGATCCCTGGGTCAGGAAGATCCCCTGGAGAAGAAAATTGCAACCCACTCCAGTATTCTTGCCTTGAGAATCCCATGGACAGAGGAGCTTGGTGGGCTACAGTCCATGGGTCACAAAATGTCAGACACGACTGAGCAACTTCACTTTCACTTCACTTGTGATTCAATGGTATATCTATTTTTCTTACCTAAAATTATAAAATATTTTATTTAGGGGAAAACTCATAAATACAAGCCACATTTCCAGCAGGGCTTCTAGGTACATTTACTCATACCACAATGTGAATTCTGTCCCTTGTTATTGTACAACATGGTAGACCTTATACCCAGTCTCCATTAGGTCCTGATCTTTTAAAAAAGTAATTAATTTATGTTAATTGAAGGCTAATTATGTTACAATATTGTGGTTTTGCCATACATTCACATGAATCAGCCATGGGTGGACATGTGTCCACCATCATGAACCCTCTTCCCACCTTCCTCCTCATCCCATCGCTCTGTGTTGTCCCAGTGCAATGGCTGTGAGTGCCCTGTCTCATGCATCAAACTTGGACTGGTGATCTATTTCGCATATGATAATATACATGTTTCAATGCTACTCTCAAATCATTCTATCCTTGCCTTCTCCCACAGAGTCCAGAAACCTGTTCTTTATATCTGTGTCTCTTTTGCTGTCTCGCTATAGGGTCATCATTACCATCTTTCTAAATTCCATATACATGCGTTAATATACTACATTGGTGTTTTTCTTTCTGACTGACTTTGCTCTGTAAAATAGGCTCCAGTTTCATCTACCTCATTAGAACTGATTCAAATGCATTCTTTTTAATATCTGAGTAATATTCCATTGTGGATATGTACCACAGCTTTCTTATCCATTTTTCTGCTGATGGACATCTAGGTTGCTTTCATGTCCTAGCTATTATAAACAGTGCTGTGGTGAGCATTGAGGGTACATGTGTCTCTTTCAATCCTGGTTTCCTCAGTGTGTATGCCCAATAGTGTGATTTCTGGGTTTTATGGCAGTCTTATTTCAAGTTTTTTTTACGGAATCTCCACACCGTTCTCCATAGTGGCTATACGAGTTTTCATTCCCACCGACCATGTAAGAGGGTTCCCTTTTCTCCACACCCTCTCAAGCATTTACTGTTTGTAGACTTTTTGATAGTAGCCATTCTGACCAGAGTGAGATGGTACCTCATCGTGGTTTTGATGGGCACTTCTCTGATACTGAGTGATGTTGAGCATCTTTTCATGTGTTTGTTAGCCATCTGTATGCCTTCTTCTGTTTAGTTCTTCTGCCATTAGATCCTGCTTTATTTTTCACCCTGCCTCCTCTTATAACAATGATTGTCCTCTTTTGAATATTGCTTTGTATCACTCCCCTTTAAAATGAAGTTTCTTGAATTTAGTGTAACATTGAAGAAGTTGGCTCACAGAGTTAGAGAACGGTATCACCTGTTGTTCTTGTGGGGAATCTGCTATTTCATTCCTGCAAATTAATTCAGCATTTACTTCTTGTTGGACAGATCACATTTTGACATGTCCGTCAGTCTCTTAGTAAACTAAAAGTCTTATGTTCTGTTTTGATGACTTTTAATCAGGTTTCTCTGTCTGAGTAAACTTAAACTGCCATATCAAAATACTATATACTGAGTAGCTTAAACAGTAGAAATTTATTTTCTCACAGTTTTGGAAACCAGATATATAAGGTCAAACTGTCATTATGGTCAACGTTTGGTAAAATTCTTTTCATGGCTTATAGATGGCTGTCTTATTACTGTGTCCTTACATGGGAAGGAGGGAGAAAGTAACCTCTCGTTGTTCCTTCCTGAAAAATGAAAGTGTTAGTCACTAAATAATGTCCAACCCTTTTCAAACCCATGAACTGTAACCCATCAGAGTCCTCTGCCCATGGAATTTCCCAGGCAAGAATACTAGAGTGGGTAGCCATTCCCTTCTCCAGGGGATCTTCTCAACCCAGGGATTGAACCCAGTTCTCCTGCATTGCAGGCAGATTATTTACCATCTGAGCCACCAAGGAAATGATCCCTATCAGGAAATTCTGTTAGGGCACTAATCCCATCATGACAGCCCCAGACTCATGACCTCACCTAACCCAATTATCTCCCAAAGGCTCCTTCTCCAAATACTATCACACTGAGGGGTGAGGGCTTCAACATATGGATTTAGTGGGCACAATGCATCATACAAAGTAGTTTCATGAACTTAGATGCTAGACTTTAATATCACTAAAAAAATAACTTAAACTTGATAATTTCACCCCCTTCTTTCTTGAAAAGAATGAAAACACTGAGCCTGGACATTTAAGATTAGTTACTAGTTACAGAAAACTTGAAGAGATCTCTAATGTTTTCTATTCTGTTGTTTTTCTCTATTTCTTTGCACTGATCACCGAGGAAGGCTTTCTTATAACTCCTTGTGATTCTTTGGAACTTTGCATTCAAAAGGATATATCTTTTCTCCTTGCCTTTTGCTTCTCTTCTTTTCTCAGCTATTTGTAAGGCCTCCTTAGACAACCATTTTGCCTTTTTGCATTTCTTTTTCTTGGGGATGGTATTGATCACTGTCTCTTGTATAATATCATGAACTTCTGTCCATACTTCTTCAGGCATTCTGTCTATCAGATCTAATCCCTTGAATCTATATTTCACTTCCACTATATAATCATAAGGAATTTAATTTAAGTCATACCTGAAGGTCATACTGAAAGTAGGTCCATTTCCTTACTTTCTTCAATTTGAGTCTGAATTTGGCAATAAGGAGTTCATGATCTGAGCGACATTCAGCTTTCAGTCTTGTTTTTGCTGACTGTATGGAGCTTCTCCATCATTGGCTGCAAATAATATAATCAATCTGATTTCTATATTGACTGTTTGGCGATATGCATGGGTAGAGTCTTTTATTGTGTTGTTGGAAGAGGGTGTTTGCTATGACCAGTGTGTTCTCCTGGCAAAACCCTGTTAGCCTTTCACCTCCTTTGTTTTGTACTCCAAGACCAAATTTGCCTTATACTCCAGGTATCTCTTGATTTCCTACTTTTGCATTCCAGTCCACTATAATGAAATGGACATTTTGGGGGGAGGGGTGTTAGTTTCAGAAGGTCTTGTAGGTCTTCATAGAACTGTTCAACTTCAGCTTCTCCAGCATTACTGGTCAAGGTATAGACTTGGATTACTGTGATAGTGAATGATTTGCCTTGGAAATGAACAGAGACCATTCTGTCATTTTTTGAGATTGTTTTCAAGTACTGCATTTCAGATTCTTTTGTTGACTCTGATGGTTACTCCATTTCTTCTAAGGGATTCTTACCCAAAGTAGTAAATATAATGGCCATCTGAGTTAAATTCACCCATTCCAGTCCATTTTATTTCACCGATTCTTAAAATGTTGATGTTCAGTCTTGCCATCTCTTGTTTGATCACTTCCACTTTGCCTTGATTCATGGACTTAATATTCCAGGTTCCTATGCAAAGTTTCTCTTTGAAGCATCAGAATTTATTTTCATCACCAGTTCATCAACAGTTGGGTTTTTGCTTTGGCTCCATCTCTTCATTCTTTTTGGCATTATTTCTCTATTGATCTTCAATAGCATATGGACACGTACTGACCTGGGAGTTCATCTTTAAGTGTCCTATCTTTTTGCCCTTTCATGCTGTTTATGGGGTCCCCAAGGCAAGAATACTGAAGTGGGACAGACTAGAGATCTCTTTAAGAAAATAAAAGATACTAAGGGAACATTTTATGCAAAGATGGGCACAATAAAAACAGAAATGATATGGACTTAATGGAACTAGAAGATATTAGGAAGAGATGGAAAGAATACACAGAAGAGCAATACAAAAAGATCTTCATGACACAGATAATCATGATGGTGTGATCACTCACGTAGAGCCAGACATCCTGAAATGCAAAGTCAAGTGTGCTTTAGGAAGCATCACTAGGAACAAAGCTAGTGGAGTTTATGGAATTACAGTTGAGCTATTTCAAATCCTAGAAGATGATGTTGTGAAAGTGCTTCACTCAATGTGCTAGGAAATTTGGAAAACTCAGCAGTGGTCACAGTAATGGAAAAGGTCAGTTTTCATTCAATCCCAAAGAAAGGCATCACGAAAGAATGTTCAAACTACTGCACAGTTGCACTCATCTCACACGCTAGGCAAGTAATGCTTAAAATTCTGAAAGCCAGGCTTCAACAGTATATGAACCAACAATGTACAGTTGTTCAAGCTGGATTTAGAAAAGGCGAAGGAACCAGAAATTGAATTGCCAACATCTGTTGGATCATTGAAAAAGAAAGAGAGTTCATAAAAACATCTACTTTTGCTTTATTGACTATGCCAAGGCCTTTGTGTGGATCACAACAAACTGCAGACAATTCTTCAAGAGATGGTAATGTGTGACCACCTTACCTACCTCCTGAGAGATCTGTGTGCAAGTCAAGAAGCAACAGTTAGAACCGTACATGGAACAAAAAACTGGCTCCAAACCTGGAAAGGAGTGTGTCAAAGCTGTATATTGTTACCCTACATATTTAACTTCTATGCAGCTGGAGAAGTCAATGGCATCCCACTCCAATACTCTTGCCTGGAAAATCCCATGGACAGAGGAGCCTGGTAGGCTGCAGACCATGGGGTCGCTGAGGCTTGGACATGACTGAACGACTTCACTTTGACTTTTAACTTTCATGCATTGGAGAAGGAAATGGCAACCCCCTCCAGTATTCTTGCTTAGAGAATCCTGGAGATGGGGGAGCCTGGTGGGCTGCCATCTATGGCATCACACAGAGTTGGACATGACTGAAGTGACAGCAGCAGCAGCAGAGTACATCATGGAAAATGGCAGGCTGGATGAAGCATAAGCTGGAATCAAAATTGCTGGGAGAAATACCAATAGCCTCAGCTATGGAGATGACACCACCCTTACAGCAGAAAGTGAAGAGGAACTAAACATCCTCTTGATGAAAGGGAAAGGCAGAGGGGAAAAGTTGGCTTAAAACTCAACATTCAGAAAACAAAGATCATGCATCAGGTCCCATCACTTCATGCCAAATAGATGTTGAAATAAAGCAAACAGTGACAGACTTTATTTTCTCTGGCTCCAAAATCACTTCAGACGGTGACTTCAGCCATGAAATTAAAAGATGCTTGCTCCTTGGAAGAAAAGTTATGACCAAACTAGACAGCATATTGAAAAGTGGAGATATTACTTTGCCAATAAAGGTCCATCTTGTCCAAACTATGGTTATTCCAGTAGTCATATATGAATGTAAGAATTGGATTATGAAGAAAGCTAAGTGCCAAATAATTCATGCTTTTGAACTGTGGTGCTGGAGAAGACTCTTGAGAGTCCCTTGGAATGCAAGGAGTTCCAACCAGTCCTTCCTAAGGGAAATCAGTCCTGAATATTCATTGGAAGGACTGATGCTGAAGCTGAAACTCCAATACTTTGGCCACCTGATGTGAAAAACTGGCTCATTGGAAAAGACCCTGATGTTGGGAAAGTTTGAAGTCAAGAGGAGCAGGGGATGAAAGAGGATGAGATGGTTGGATGATATCTCTGACTCAATGGATATGTCTTTGAGGAAGCGCCTGGAGTTGGTGATGGACTTGGAAGCTTGGCATGCTGCAGTCCATGGGGTCTCAAAGAGTCGGACATGACTGAACAACTGAATTGGACTGAACATGAAACTTACTGCTTTCTCATTATAACTTCCTCGATCGTTGGGTTTCAACTTCTTGTCCCCAGTTTTTGTTCTACCTTTTCCAGTTGGGAAACTACTGTGCTTGACACAAAGTTGTACTTTTTAGTCCACTTGGATGAATCTAAATTACTTTAGAAATACTATTTTATGCAATTAATGCTTCTATTACTTCTCGTGCAAAGAGTTGACTCATTGGAAAAGACTCTGATGCTGGGAGGGATTGGGGGCAGGAGGAGAAGGGGACGACAGGGGATGAGATGGCTGGATGGCATCACCGACTTGATGGACATGAGTGTGAGTGAACTCCAGGAGTTGGTGATGGACAGGGAGGCCTGGCATGCTACATTTTGTGGGGTTGCAAAGAATTGGATATGACTGAGCAACTGAACTGAGCTGAATGGTTCTATTAAATAATTGAAATCCTCTTTGACCAGAGCATACATTTTGTTTTGTTGACAGTATCAAGGAATGGTTAGAAGACATTAGAAATGTTCTTGTCATGCACAGTATAACTGTATATTTCTTTTTAGCCACTGAAGATCAAGAGAGATTTGAACTTTTTATCCTTTCAAAGTTCCTAGTGGAAAATTGGAGCTGTTGACAAACAGTGAAACAGAAATGGTCAAATAGGTTTTAAGGCATACTTTTATCTTCTCTTTTTTAAAACTTTTTTTAAAGTCTTCTTTTCTGTAAATTGTTCTAGTACTTTCCTTAGGACTCTAATTAGTGAAATGATGTGGTCATTTGCAAGCCTTCTTCTATGTTTTTAGCCTGATTCCAAGGATTGTTTTACTTTAAAATCTGTGTCAATTAGCAGTCCTTATTTGCTTTGTTGTTGTTCAATCACTAAGTTGTGACCAACTGTTTGTGACCCCATGGGACTCCAGCACATCAGGCTTTCCTTTCTTTAACCATCCCCCAGCGTTTGCTCAAACTCATGTCCATTGAGTTAGTAATGATATCTAACCATCTCATCTTCTGCTGCCCCCTTCTCCTTTTGTCTTCAGTCTTTCTCAGCATCAGGGTCTTTTCTAGTGAATCACCTCTTGGCATCTGGTAGCCAAAGTATTGGAGTTTCAGCTTCAGCATCAGTCCTTCCTGTGAATATTCAGGACTGATTTCCTTTAGGTTTTACTGATTTGTTCTCCTTGCTGTCCAAAGGACTCTCAAGAATCTTCTCCAGCACAATTCAAAAGCATCAATTACCCAATGTTCAGCCTTCTTTATGATCCAACTGTCATATCTGTACAGGAATACTGGAAGAACTATAGCTCTTAGTATGTGGACATTTGTTGAAAAAGTGATGTCTCTGCCTTTTAATATGCTGTCTGGGTTTGTAATAGCTTTTCTTCCAAGGAGCAAGCATCTTTTAACTTCTTGGCTGCAGTTACTGTCCACAGTCATTTTGGAGCCCAAGAAAATAAAATCTGTCACTGTGTCTACTTTTTCCCCATCTATTTGCAATGAAGTGATGGGGTCAGATGCCATGATCTTAGTTTTTTGAATGTTGAATTTTAAGTCAGCTTTCTCACTCTCTTCTTTTACTCTCATCAAGAGGCTCTTCAGTTCCTCTTCATTTTCTGCCTTAGAGTGGTATCATCTGTATACCTGAGGTTGTTGATGTTTTTCTTGGTAATCTTGATTCCAGCTTGCACTTCATCCAGCCTGGCATTTTGCATGATGTGCTCTGCATAGAAGTTAAATAAGCAGGGTGACAATATACAGCCTTGTTGTACTTCTTTCCCAACTTTGAACCAGTCTGTTGTTCCATGTCTGATTTGAATTGTTGCTTCTTGACTTGTATACAAGTTTCTCAGGAGACAGGTAAAATGATCTTGTATTCCCATCTCTTGAAGAATTTTCCACAGTTTCTTGTGATCCACACATTCAAATGCTTTACTGTCTGCTATATTATTTAAAATGCAGAACACTGTAAAATGAAGACAGTTATGCATCCATATTTGCCTGCACGTGTGTGGACATGTGCACTCATCCATACACAGTCACATGCAAAATCATGACATTTATATATATTTTTGACTTCCAAATTTCCTATTGTAGATCAAATCTGGCTCCAAGCTAAGTTTCAAAGGCTATCTTTAGCTCTCTTCTCCCTCCTATTTACATAAATTTCCCTCCTTATATTTATTTGTCTCGTCTAGGCATCTGTGTCCTCATATTACTGAGAAACTCTTACAGAAAATTCAGTACAAATATCTTTTTCCTGCAGAGTAAAAACTTGCTTTCCTCTCCCTCATCAAAAGGTAACAGTTACTCTCCTTCCAAGATTTTCTCATGTTTTCCATTGCTACTCCTAGATAACCTATGCAGACAATTTAGTAACTGCTAATGATTTTATTCTTTGTAGGCAATGCACTTTTACTTAAATTGAGACTTTCTTAAGACACTGCTCTAACCTAAAGTAATTGCTTTGATGGTATAACTGTTAGGTGCTATAGGGAAGAAGGCAGACATTTATTTGGTGCCTAAAACTGATTCACTAACTAAACTCTTTCTATAGATCTAGTGTGCTCATCTGTACAATAGTAAAAAAAGAAACAAACAAACAAACAAAACCTGAATTGCAAGTTAACAAAGTTGGAAACGGAAGGTTATAAGGTTGGTATTATTGATAAGAGAGGATGATAGCATCCTTATAGAAGGAAAATGGTCTTAAATGTAAGTTTCACAGATGCATAACCCTCTTAGCTATTAGTGACCTAGCTGGTTCCAAAAGATTTCTGAAACAAAGAAAAGATAAGGAAAGTATCACATTTTCAATTGTCAGACAGATATGACTATTTCTGTGAAAACAGTCCTAGAAGAAACTATGATTCTTGGCTTGGACATTCCCCCTAGTAGAGCAGGAAAGATGTGGTAGTATCTCAGGAAATAGACAGGGGGAACTTTAGGATATAATCACTGCCTATTTCCTGATGGATTACAGATAAAAATCCTTTTGACCCTCCAATAATATTTTAACTCTAGATTCAAAAGCTGAAATGTAAAGTTAAAAACAAGTTATACTGGACAAGAAAATATTTAATGAGAAATTAAATAACAATGGATTTTACTTTTCCTTAATGTGTGTATTGTTAATATAACAAGAAATCACACTGATAAAAGAAATATAAATTCAAACCATATGTTACTGCTTTTGTTTAAAAATTATGTTACATCTATGAAAACCTAATTCTTAAGTAAGACTTTAGCTGTCTATAGATTAATGAAAATAAACACTGGAATAAATGTGTGTATTAAATAAAATTTAGGCAGTGGGACTTGTCAGACTCTGCTGATATTTCCTAGTATATTGTCTTTCTTAGAGGAATGTATGCTGGGCAATTTAGAGGAAGTGAAGTGCTTCATGAGAGGAAAACAGGAAGAATGAATAGAGACAGAGAGTAGGAAGTAAGGAAAGCAGGTGGGCACATCCTGCTCAGTCACTTCAGTCGTGTCCGACTCTGTGCGACCCCATAGATGGCAGCCCACCAGGCTCCCCGTCCCTGGGATTCTCCAGGCAAGAACACTGTAGTGGGTGGCCATTTCCTTCTGTAATGCATGAAAATGAAAAGTTAAAGTGAA
>SJYC01130008.1:0-11183 GCA_006408675.1 Madoqua kirkii | reverse complement strand
CACCCCTCCCCTCGCCGCTGTCCCGCCTCCCCTCCCCCAGCCAGGTTTCTGGAAGGGCTGTCCGCCTCCTGTTCCCAGACCTTCAGTGCCCCGGCCCCGCCGCCTCACACACAGAGACCACTAGCACCCTGGTCCCGCCCAGAGGGTCCTCTGGGGTCTGACTCTCTGGCCTCTGGAGCACCCCGCACAGGGACCCCCGTCCCTCCCGAGCTGCGCCGGCTCGCTGAGCCTCCCGGGGCTGTGTCTCCTCTTTCCTCTGCTTGGACGTCCATTTGCTGCCCCCTCCTAGCCCGAGCCGCCACGGGCTCCCTGAGCACAATCTCGGGGACCCCAGTTCGCCTCCCTCGCCCCCTCACCTCTGCCTTCCTGCTCAGCTGCCCACAACAGGACAACATGCATTCCCAGAGGCCTGCGCCCACCATGCCGGCTCCAGCCCCAGACACAGGACGCCATCGCCTCTCACCAAGGCTCCAAGCGGGGCAGGGTCCAGCGGGCTCGTGGCCCTGGGCTTTCAGGCTAGGAAGGCCGTGGGCAGCAACAGGCTCAGGCTGAGGAGGAAGCCCCAGCGTCCCGGGAGCACACAGCAAGCCCAGAGGAAGCAGGCCACACGTGGTGGGCATGGGGCCGAGCCCTACAGGCTGAGCAAGCTTCCGGGGACATCGGGGTCTTTATTCTGGGAGCGGGGCAGGGACAACACGCTTGTCTTCTGACCACAGTGGGGAGGTGCCTTTGCCCACACCAGGCCAACAAGGCCTGCTTCTAGAACTCTACCCACCCGAGGTGGCACCAAACTGTGGGGGGTGCCCACTGTACTCCACCATTCTTGCTTCTCTATACGCTGGCCCTGCACGTGGTCCAGGCAGACGCCCAGCGCTGCGTCCTCTGGAGCACACCTGGGCTGCGCCCCCAGGACCGCCTGAGTCTGCCTCCCCCAGGAGCTGCCAGAGGCTGCGGCTGGGCCCGGATGGGGGCTGGGGGCGCAGCCAGGGCCCCAGCGTGGGTGGGTGCGGGGCCTCTGGAGGAGCCGTCCGCCCTCCTGGAGCGCAGGGGCCGCAAGCCTGAGGACACTAGGGAGACTCTGCGGCAGGGGAGGGGCCCCGGAGGACATGGTCCTGCCATCCTTCGGAATTAGTCCCTCGGTGTGTAAAGGGACATCCAGGGAGACACTAGGGGCTGGCGTCAGGCATCCAGCCCTCAGCAGGGGGGAAACCCAGGTGAGAGGGGCGCGCGGGCAGTCGGGGGGCCTGAGGTTGGCTGCTCCACTGCGGGCGCGCCGACGAGGACAGCGGGTGGACAGTGGACATGCGCCTTCAGGGAGGGTCATGAGCCGGGCCAGAGGCCCAGCCTCAGGTTGGAGCGCCTGGTCCACTCGCCACCTGCGCTCCGTCCAGGCGCTGGGCCCGGCAGCCCAGAGCACCCGCCGAGCGGCGCGGAGAGGCGCGTCCTGCGGGAGGGGCGGCCGCGCTGCGCCCCGGACCGCCCGCCTGCAGGGGGAGCTCGCGGAGCGCGGGCGAGGCCCCGGGAATCAGCAGGGTGGAGGGGTGGTCTCTGGAGAGGTGGGGCTGGGGAGACAGGGAGGGAGGCGCAGGGGCTGGGTCGAGGGAAGCATGGGCTTGGATGGGTTTCTGTGTCTCAGCCTGCGAGTGGGGGCTACACCTGCCCGGGCCTGTCCCCTGCCGCAAGCTCAGCGTCAGCCCAGGGCTGGAGGCCCCCGTGGACCTCCCCGCCCCTCCGCAGCGGGACCGCAGCCCTGCCTTTGCTGTCCCTGGGGAAGCTCCCAGTCATGGCAACCACCTCCCGTCCCACGTGGTTCCTCTGGCGTGAGTCAGTGCTGCCTGGAGCTGTGCAGCCCTAGCATGCGGCCGCCCACTCCTGGAACCCGAGTCCCCTGGAGGGTGTGTCCTGCCGCCCTGGTGCCCCGAAGCGTGGGCACAGATGACCGAGTCTGTGCTGGCCCTGGGCAGAGAAGGGAGGGTTTGTCCCTCATGAAGGTCCAGGTGATGGTGTCCAGCAAGGGCCTCTCAGACGGGGGCACAGGGTCCAGTGTTACATGGCTCAACCTCTGGACTTTGCAGGGGCCCAGCAGGCCGGTGAATTCCTGAGCTTATCAGGGGTCGCTTGCCCCTCGGGGTCCTGCACAGACCAGTTCCACGGTGGGGTGGGGCTTGTTTGGGTATCCTGGGCCAAGGGCCGAAGAACCCAGGCACACAGAGGCCAGGCTTGGCCATATCAGCACGTAGTCGTGGCCGCTGGGATGAGTGAGAAGCTGACCAAGCTCGGGGCTCTCGGACTTGGAAGGACACAGATGGGGTGGGGGCCGTGTGGACAGGAACACGGAATGAGGAGGGCTGGCTCAGGTCGGGAGGAGAGGCAGAGGGCACCGCCACAGCAGGGCAGAATAGGGTGCCCGGGGGCAGAGCCAAGGCAGCGGGGTCCCTGCAGGGGCTGATGACTCCCTGTGGCCCCTGCTGGTGATGACGCGGAGGGTGGGCTTGGGAGCAGACTGGCCCTCAAGCCCCAAGGCAGGATGGCAAGGCCCCACCAGCGGGCACCTCCTGGGGCATGCTGTCCAGCTGAGGTGGGCTCAGGGACAGGAAGGCATTCCGGAGGGAAGTGGCTGGGTCAGTGGGGTGGCAGTGGGAGGCGGGGACCCTGGGGGCAGAATTGCGGTTGGGACGGAGGCTCAGGGGCCAGCAGATCGGACGGTCACTGAAAGCCAGCGGCCAGCCTGTCCACACCAGGCCACTTGCCCTCCAGAGAGGAGGGTTGGCCGGCCGGGCCCGGTCAGCAGGACCCTGCGCTGAGCTGGGGAAGTCGAGGGCTCCGTGGCCACTCAGGGTGGGGAGCCTTGGGGGGCCAGGGGGGCCCAGATGGCACCACCTCGGGCAGCAGCCCTGGAGCCCAGGGGGAGGGGAGGAGCAGCTAATGAGTTCCAGGAGGTCAGCTGTGAGGGGCCCGAAGCCCATAAACCCTTTACTGGTGTCTCAGGAGGGGAAACCCGGATGCAGCCGTTTATTTATTTTGGATTTCGCTTTTCTCTCCTCTTTTTAACATGCGCATCCAGGAGTGTAACTGGATTTTTAAAGAAACAGGACCTCCTTTTGCAGTGGAGGGGGACTCTTGCCTTCCCTCAGTCCTGAAGAAGAAAGGACCCTTTGCTGCTGTAGTATGTCCCCTGGGCCTCTGCTCTCCAGACCTGCCTGCCTTGTCCCAGGGCCCCCAGAGGCCAGGCCTGTCCAGAGGCCAGGGGGGCAGGTCTAGGGGGCTCAGAAGCAGGGACAGGCCAGGTGGCCCCTGACCACTGCCCCACCCGGCCCAGAGCCAGGCTAGTGGAGATGGGTCTTGGTCAGGGCCCAGGTTCCCGTCCTGCCCCGGTGACTGAGAGCCAGGCCAGGTCCGCCCTGAGTGTCAGCTGCTTCCTCCAAGGAGACCATCCCCACAGGGGCAGGAGGAGCCCCTGAACCTTCCCCTCCAGTGGCCAGTGGCCGAGCACCCACCCCAGCTCTCCCAGGCCCTCTGCGGGGCATGGCGGGTGTGGGGCCAGGAAGGGCTGTGCCCAAGCAAGGCCGTCCCCAGGCAGGCAGACTGTGGGCACAGAGGACACAGGGGCTGGGGGCTCTAGGTGGGTGTGGGTCCTGGAAGCTGGGCTCCTGTGCAGAACAGTGCGGAGACGAAGCCCCGGGCAGCGAGGGGCTCCACCAGGGAGACCCCGCAGGTCTCAGGGTTCCATGGCCCTGCGGGAGGTGGGGGAACAGTCAAGGACCTGTAAGCCAAGGCATGGGCCAGAAGGGGGGCAGTGTGGGAGACGCAGGGTCAGGTAGGCCTGCGGGCGCTGGGGGTGCTCCACGTGCACTGGGGGTGCCTGCCCTTCCCTCACGGACAGCCCTCTGTCACCAGACAGGGGATTGGCAAGCAGGGGAGGGGCAAGCCTCAGCTCGTGATGCCTGTGGGACCCCCAGTCCAGCCAAGTGGAGAGGAGGACACCATTAAAACAGACGCAGGTTTCATCTTGGAGGCCCGTGGGCAGGGTTCCAGCCCAGACAAGGCCCAGAAGTCGAATGTGTGTACAAAACCCCGAGCCCACCTGCCAGTCCAGGAGGGGGCCTGGACCCCCACAGAGGGCAACGGGGCCCCTGGATGCCCTGGGCCTCTGCACAACCCAGCCCGGGTTAGGCAGTGATGTTCCTGGGGGAAACCCCAGGTCCAGACGGCGGAGCTGGAACAGGCCTATACCCAGCGGCTCCAAGAGCTGGTCACCCCGCACCAGCGACTCCAAGGCGATCAAGGAGACCAAGCGCCTGCACAGGGCCCGACCACAGGCTGCGCAGGCCCCGGTGTCCCGGGAGAGGGCCCGGCAGGGGCAGGCGAAGGCGCCGGAGGGGCAGGCGGGCTGGCAGGGGTACACAGGGGCACACGGGAGCCTGAGCTCCTGCAGGCCACCCCAGGGCCCCCACTGTGTCCTCCTGTCACCCCACACTCACCGCGGGGCGGAGGCAGGTCACCACCCTCTCCATTCCGCCATCGTCCCCCATCAAGAGGGGTGGGGACAGTCCCGCAGTCAGAGGTCACTGGGTGTGGAGTGTCCAGACACGCCTGGCACACCGCGCTGTGGTGGCTCCAGAGTTGGAGACAGGTCAGCAGTGGGGGGACGGGGGGCTCAGAGCAGACAGCGCTTTCAGCACGTAACTCTGCCCCCACACGCACGCACGCACACATCACGCACGCACGCACACATGCCCGAACACACATGAATGCATACACATGCATGCACACACGTGCGCACACATGCCCACACACACATGCGTGCGTGTGCACATGCATGAAAACACACACGTGCGGTCAGGGCTGCCCCGTGTGCTCTGAGTGCTCAGACACCAGGGAGCTGCCTGGTCGAAACCCCCATTTCCCAGACGAGGAACCTGAGGCCCGGACACGTAGTGAAGCCTGCTCCCCCTGAGCAGTGTCCCTGCAGGCCACGTGGGCTCGGCTCACCAGCCGAGGAGCACTTTGTCCGCATTGTGGCTGAGTGGAAGGGGTCCAACCACTGGGGCGGGCGGTCACATCGGTCCCCAGGACACAGTGGTGGTGACCTTGATCACAGGTAGGACCAAACACCACGCTGGCTGCTGGTGCGTCTGCCCCTCTGCCTGGAGCTTCTCCGCAGGCACACCCCCCTCGGGAGCCAGGGACTGTGGCCTCCCAGTGCTTTCGGTCATGGTGCTCAGCCATGGGGCCCGCTCGCCCTCCTGAACGCCTGCCCGTCCCCAGGTGGCCAGCCGGAGGCAGCTGCTGGACCAGGACGTGCAGTGGCGGTGAGCCTGCCTCCGCCAGGCCTTCCAGACCAAGAAGTGAAGGCGGCTCCCGAGCCCAGGTGGCCAGGCCACCCCAGCCCCAACCAGCAGGCAGCAGAACCACTGCTCAGCAGGGACTCGAGCTCGAGGGGCGCCCTGAAGTCAGCAGTGCCCTCTGACCCTTGACCACCAAGCTCCCCTGGCTCTCAGGACCCCGGGCTCTGGCAGGCGAGGACCGAGCTCTGGGCCCTGCTCTGTGAGGCGCCCCCCCAACACCCGGCTGCACGGGGCCTCCCTGCAGCCCGCGTCCGACCTGGCACCGGGCGGGCGTGCTGACCGGGCCAGGCTCCGGCAGGCCAACTTCCGCACCAAGGGCTGCATTCCGTGCCCTCAGCTCTGTAAACACAGGGAAACACGTGGAGAACATTTCCACCAACTGGAGCCAAAAACATAATGTCCTGCAAGGCCCAGCCACCACCTCCCCGTGCCCAGAGGCGGCCCGACTCTGTCTTCAGGAACTGCGGAGCCGTCACGGTGGCAGGTGGCTGGAAGTGACTCAGAGTCCGGTCCCCGTGACTCACTGGCCGCGAGAGGCACTGGGGTGTAAAAGTTAGAGTTGTCAGAGAACCACCCGATTTCCCAGCCCATAAACGCTGGGAAAATTCCTGCGGGAATCCAGCCCTGGTTGCCACGGAGACCAAGGCAGCCATCTTGGGCCGGGTGGTTCACCTGCCAGCGTTTTTCTCTCTTTTCCCATGAACACGGGTCAGGGTGATCTGGTTCTGCTCCAAAGGGCCTCTGGTTTCAGAAGTGATGTGCTGACAACATCTGTGGGTGCCAGCCAGCCCAGGACATTCCTCGAGCACAGGTGCCAGCTGCACCCCACTGGGCCCCTGGGGGTGAGAGGGCTGGTGCTGGCAGAGTTTCTCCGCAGGCACACCCCCCTCGGGAGCCAGGGACTGTGGCCTCCCAGTGCTTTCGGTCATGGTGCTCAGCCATGGGGCCCGCTCGCCCTCCTGAACGCCTGCCCGTCCCCAGGTGGCCAGCCGGAGGCAGCTGCTGGACCAGGACGTGCAGTGGCGGTGAGCCTGCCTCCGCCAGGCCTTCCAGACCAAGAAGTGAAGGCGGCTCCCGAGCCCAGGTGGCCAGGCCACCCCAGCCCCAACCAGCAGGCAGCAGAACCACTGCTCAGCAGGGACTCGAGCTCGAGGGGCGCCCTGAAGTCAGCAGTGCCCTCTGACCCTTGACCACCAAGCTCCCCTGGCTCTCAGGACCCCGGGCTCTGGCAGGCGAGGACCGAGCTCTGGGCCCTGCTCTGTGAGGCGCCCCCCCAACACCCGGCTGCACGGGGCCTCCCTGCAGCCCGCGTCCGACCTGGCACCGGGCGGGCGTGCTGACCGGGCCAGGCTCCGGCAGGCCAACTTCCGCACCAAGGGCTGCATTCCGTGCCCTCAGCTCTGTAAACACAGGGAAACACGTGGAGAACATTTCCACCAACTGGAGCCAAAAACATAATGTCCTGCAAGGCCCAGCCACCACCTCCCCGTGCCCAGAGGCGGCCCGACTCTGTCTTCAGGAACTGCGGAGCCGTCACGGTGGCAGGTGGCTGGAAGTGACTCAGAGTCCGGTCCCCGTGACTCACTGGCCGCGAGAGGCACTGGGGTGTAAAAGTTAGAGTTGTCAGAGAACCACCCGATTTCCCAGCCCATAAACGCTGGGAAAATTCCTGCGGGAATCCAGCCCTGGTTGCCACGGAGACCAAGGCAGCCATCTTGGGCCGGGTGGTTCACCTGCCAGCGTTTTTCTCTCTTTTCCCATGAACACGGGTCAGGGTGATCTGGTTCTGCTCCAAAGGGCCTCTGGTTTCAGAAGTGATGTGCTGACAACTCTGTGGGTGCCAGCCAGCCCAGGACATTCCTCGAGCACAGGTGCCAGCTGCACCCCACTGGGCCCCTGGGGGTGAGAGGGCTGGTGCTGGCAGAGCCCCCACTCCCGTCACGTGAGCTGTGGTCCAAGCGTGTGACACCAGCCATCTGTCTGCTGCGATGTGGGCCCAGCCTGTACCCCGGGCTGTCCTGCCGGAGCCTCCTCTTGGATGGAACTTAGTCATGGGGTGACCGTATGTGGTCAACTGTGCAAAAGCAGTGTCTAGAGAGAGGGGGCCAAGCACTCTGCATTCCGCCTGTCAAGCCTGTCCAATTATTGGTGGCTGTGTTGAGAAGGATTCTGAAGTTCGACCCAGGCTCAGAGCGGAAGAGTGTTCAGTTCAGTTCAGTCCCTCAGTCGTGTCCCATTCTTTGCAACCCCATGGACTGCAGCACGCCAGGCTTCCCTGTCCATCACTAGCTCTCGGAGTGCAATGAAGAGTGTGGTGACCCATTAGCAGTGATGCTCCGGGCAAAGGAGGCGTTGCTGGTGGTAGATGCCAGATGGTCACCCACTGCAGGTGCCGGTTAGAGAGCAAAGAGCAACCCGGAGATACCGCCCCCCAAGCCACCGCTAAAGAACATCGTACAGATGGGAGGGGAAGGCCATGAGACAGCGTGACCAGATGGCCTCTTCCCTTCCTCCCAGGCCTGGCGGCCCAGGGACCCGGCAGTCCGCTCCCTGTGGAGGAGGGACCCCAGGGGCAGTGGGTGGAGAGGAAGAAGACAAGCGCAGCCGGAGATGAGTTGGCGTTGACGCTCTCCTCTCTGCGGGCCTGGCCTCTCGGAGTCGCATGTCTGGACCGAAGCTCCCGGTGCAGAGGAGGTGCTCAGTGGGTGCCCACAAATGAAAAAGGAACAGAGTCAGACACAGGAGGGGTCGGAGAGATCTCCAGCACTGACCTGCAAGCCACCTGCGTTTGGACCAATGTTCTCCTGGTGACTCCCAGACCCTCCGTGCCCGGCTGCTCCCAGGAGACCTTAGTGCCTGGGACCCTCTAGGATTTGTCATATTTCAGTGAAAGCTCAACCAGTGGAGGAGACACTATTTTTACTTGTTCAACATAAAGTTGTATATTTAGGTTAAAGGATTTTTCTAATGGAAGTAAGCTGTTTTCTTAAACATTTCCAGCGGTGGGCGCAGAGCTTCTGTGTGAAAGTCTGATGGCCACGTGCCCTGTGCAGATGGCCATGCACCCAGACCCCGGCCCCTCTGCTCCACCACCAGCCGCCCAGCCAGCCTCTCAGTGTCAGGACCACACCTGCAGGCTCCCCAGGAGTGGGACCCCGCCCGCCCTCCAGGCTCGTGACCTGCTAGCCTCATTCTTGCAGCAGGGAAGGGTCTCCCTGGGGTGTCACCCGTGTGGAAGTCCCATGGCTCTGGGGAGAAGGGGAGAGCTGGGGTGCAGCCAGCCAGCTGCTGCCACTGGCGGCCCTGCTGGAGCCCCTGCCCCCGCCCCGCAGGGACCAGCCCGCCTGGCCAGGTTCCAGCGGGGAACATGCCCCACCTCAGCCGGCAGGGGTCCTGGGGTGTCCCAAGTCCACTCAGGGCTCCCCATCTAAACTGCACACACACTCAGGCCCTAAATTAAAATGTCACAGGCCTGCTGGGGAGGCTCAGGTTTCCCGGTCGCAAAACACGAGCCTGCTTGATAAAACGATTTTGGTTTTGATAAATGTGGACTTTCTGTGGCAAAGACAAAGGCACCCTTGAGTCCGGAGGGGAACCTGAAACAGCACATTGCTAAAAAGTATTTCCTGATAATATTTTTAGCACCTGGAAAAAAGAATTTTTTTTCTCTTTTGCGCCTGTGGAGTGTGTGTGTGTGTGACTGTGTTTGAAATGTAATGCCCAGCGTGGTGGAGCCTCCTGTTAACTCCAAGTCTCCCAGAAGGGACGGCACACGGCCCAGGGCAAGGGCCCTGGAAGGTCAGCAGACCTGTGCCTGGGAGGTACAGCCTTGCGGGGTTCTGCCTGGCGCTGGCCCCACCCAGACCAAGCGCGCAGCTCTCCAGGGGCCCAGGCCTAGGCATCTCACAAACTGCGAAAGGACTCCCTTCAGAGGCGGGCCGAGGCCTATCTGGGCCAGCCGCTCCCGCTGAGCCTGGAAAAACAGTCCTTCCTGGGCGCGTCTGCTGAGCACCACGGTGTGCGCCCTGCCCCCATAGGCGCCCAGGTCAACCCAGAACTTAGCCCTGAAGTGAGCCTTCGCTAGGGTCCCCGGCATCTCAGCCAGAGCAGGAAGTGCAGCAGAGGGCGGGACTCCCCTGCACCACCTGCAGGAGGAGGGCAGGTCCAGCAGGGGTCCAAGGCCAGCCTGGACGGCCCCACCCCAGCCGCCTCCCTGTCAGGGTGGGGGCCCCGGCCCTCCCCGCTGAGGAAACAAACAGGAGCAGGCTTCTGCTGGGCTCCCCGCTGGGCTCCGAGCCCACCGTGCAGCTGGCAGACACTGCCCGGTTCCCACCGCAAGCCACACACGGAAAAGCGCGTCCTCCTGGGCTCCCACCACAGGGACCAGTCTTCTGGCCCCTCTGCCCCCCAGCGACCCCATGGGGGTCGTGTCCTGCCCCCTCCCCGCCTGTGCCAGTGAGGCTCAGCAGTGACTCTCCTGTCCTAGGAGGGGCACATAGGAGGCCGCCACACCCCTCCTCTGACCTCGGCCGCGACCTCCGAGCTGCTGGCCTCCAGGCTTCCCCCACCTCCCCACTCTGCAGCTGAGCCAGCGGGGCGCCAGGGGGGATTCATGGGAATGCCCGTGTGTGCCAGGGTGAATGTGTGTGTGTGCCAGCGTGTGGGTGTGTGTATGTGTGTGTGTGCACCAGTGTGTATGTGTGCACACACACGCACTGGAGTATGTGCCTGTGTGTGTGTTTATCCTGTTGTGTGTGTGTTGGTGTGTATGTGTGCACATGTGTGTGGGGTGTGTGTAGGGTGTGTGTGTGTATGTGGGTGTCTGTGCTGGGATACATGAGTGCATGTGTGTGTGCCAGCATGTGTGTGTGTGCATGCTAGTGTGTGGGGGTGCATGTGTGTATACGTATATGTGTGTGTGATGGTGTGTGTGTGTGTGTGTGTGTCAGCATGTGTGTGTATGTGTGCTGGGGTCCGTGTGTGTGTAGACATGTCTGTGCACGTGTGTATGTGTGTCTGTGTGTATGCTGGTGTGTGTGTGTGTGTGTGTGTGTGCTGGTGTGTGTGTGTGTTGGGGTGTGTGTGTGTTGGGGTGTGTGTGTGTTGGGGTGTGTGTGTGTTGGGGTATGTGTGTGTGCACGCTGGTGTGTGTGTGTGTTGCCATGTGTGTGTGTGTGCTGGTGTGTGTGTGTGTTGGGGTGTGTGTGTGTTGGGGTATGTGTGTGTGCACGCTTGTGTGTGTGTGTGTTGGGGTGTGTGTATGTGTGTGTGTGCACTGGGGTGTGTGTGTGTGTTGGGGGTGTGTGTGTGCTGATGTGTGTGTCTGTGTGCGCTGGGGTGTGTGTGTGTGTTGGGGTGTGTGTGTATGTATGTGTGTGTGCTGGTATGTGTGTGTGTTGGGGTGTGTGTGTGTGTTGGGGTGTGTGTGTGTGGGTGTGTGTGTGTATGCGTATTTTCTCTGGAGAACCCTGACTGATACAGACGGCTAGGGAGAATCTCTAGTTACATGACATTTGATCAGAAGAGACATGAAGTGTGAAGATGCAGTGGAAAGATATCCGAGAAATGTTGTGGCCAGGCACAAAGGCTATAGGATGATGTCTTCCTTAGCATGGTCCATATTTAGCAAAGAGGCCAAGCGGCTGGAGTGGAATGAGTACAAAGATGAGGTCAGGGAAGCAGCAGAGGCCAGACCATGAGGCCCTTGCAGGCTGCTGAAAGGATGTTGGCTTCTACTTAGAGATAGAAAGGCATTAGAGATGGGGCCAGGCGTTGAGCAGAGCAGTGACATGCTATGACTTGTGCTTTTTAAAGGATCACTTGGTTGTTGTGTTG
>SJYC01130007.1:0-27464 GCA_006408675.1 Madoqua kirkii | reverse complement strand
ACGCTGGGGTGTGTCTGTGCGCGTGTGTACACTGGCACTACCCCACCCCCGCCCCCGCCCTGCTGAGAGCCCTGTGGCACTGGGAGCCTGCTCTGGGGCAGGGCCTGCAGTCAGGTGTCATCTCTGAATTTCTCCTGCAAACATGTGCAGCCTTGGCCTTTCTCATCCTGCGTTTCTGGGAGCCACAGTTGTCCTGTCCTGGGGGTCTCCAAGGCAGGAGCCTGACCCAGGGCCGGCCCTTACGTAACTGAGCAGGGTGGGGCTACAGTGGCTGGAGGGATGGTCCCTCTCGGGGTGGTGCCAGTGGGGGATCAGCAACAGTGGGCGCCTCCTGAAACTCGGCACCTGACCCTGATACCAGCCCGGAGGGCAGGAACATCATAGGGGTGATGTGTGAACCTGTGACCCCCAGTCATCCACTCACACACACAGGACCCCTCCACTAGCTCTTAAAAATCACGTTTAGTGTGCCTTGCTCTGACAGCAAAGCAACACATGCTTGTTGAAGACGCTTGAGAAAATACAGAGACGCGAAGCCAGGTGCCAGACAGCCCAGCCAGGGGTGGGGGGGGGGCGCTGGCCTGCTGCTGTCTGCTCATCTCTGGGCCGCGCACCCTGGTCTCAGGGGCCCCAGGCTTGGCTTGTGGTCACGTATCAGCCCGCACCAGTACCCGCGAGCAGGGACAGGGAGACGCGCCGGGCTCTGGCCCCGCACTGGGGGCCCAGATGCCAGCCCCTGTGGGGACACTCAGGGGCTGGCGGCGGGAGGAGGGCCGGGGTGGCCGCAGACGAGACAGAAGCTCAGTTGTGGGCCCTCCGGGTCCTGCCCTGCCCGTGTGGCATCGTGCCCGCAGGCCAGCAGGGGCCAGCCACCCTGGAAGAGGGCTGCTCCCCCAGGTTTCACCCCAGACTCCCCTGCTGTAAGGTTTCCTTAGGTCCCCAAACCGTCTCCACCAGTATTCTCCTGACGAGGCCACGCAGGGCGGAAACTTTTCTTCATGCCCTGCATTCTCCCAGGCCAGGTCCTCGGCTCATAAAACCGGATGGCAAGCCTCAGGGCTGGGGTGCAGGGTGGAGCGTGGGGCCAGCCTCTCGCTGCTTCCGGAGGAGCCCATCCAGGCACTGCCTGGCAGGGTGGCCCCTGATCCACGACACTCTGACAGGACGGTGGCCAGATCCGCTGGGGGGCAGGGGCCTGAAAAGGACCCCCCAACCCCTGGGGAAACCTGCTCCCGAGGCCCAGTAACCCATGCAGGCCTGAGGGTCTGTTCTGGGACCGCTTTGTGGACAAGGCGCTTCCTCTGGCTGGCCCCACGCCGGCGGCAGGGGACTCACGGAGGAGGAAGGGGTGGGCCGCTCCGGGGGCGCTGGGCGAGGGCTGGGCCCGCCGCCGGCCTGACGCTTTAAGAGCCTCCTTATTTGCATGGCCCGGCCCCGGCCCCGCCCAAGCCCGAGTGACCGCCGGCTGGATATTTAAATCGCGGCCACAGGGGCGGGTCCGGCCTCCAGCGCGGTCCCGCCCGGCGCCTTCCTCCGAAAGAGGCGACCTGAGCGCGGCCCGGCAGGGCGGGCGCGACCCGGGAGTCCACCTACCGACGGCACGGCCGCGCTGTCCGCACGCCTGCCCGGCCCTGCGGATCACTCCTCACCGTGGCCTCGCTCCGGCCCGCGCTGACCGCAAAGCCCCGTTCCGTGCCCCTGCGTCCCCGCCTCGTCGCCTCTCTGTCCCCGCTCCGTCCCCGCTGTGTCCGGCTCGCATCCCCGCTGTGTGTGTCCCCGCTCCGTCCCCGCCCGCCGACCCCCAGCGATGCCGCGCGGCGCCACCTGGGCGCTGCTCTTGGCCGCGGCCCTGGGGCTCGGGGCGCGCGGGGCGCGCGGCGCGGTGGCCCTCGCCGACTTCTACCCGTTCGGCACGGAGCGCGGCGACGCGGTCACCCCCAAGCAGGACGACGGCGGCTCTGGGCTGCGGCCGCTCTCCGTGCTCTTCCCGTTCTTCGGCGCCGAGCACTCCGGCCTCTACGTGAGTAACCCGAGCCCGCGGGGGGCGCCAGGGAGGGCGCTGCGCCCCGGCCGCTGCCCGCCGCCCCGACTCCCGCCGCCACCAGCAACTTGGCACCGCGGCGGCCAGAGGTGGAGTGAGGACAGCGCTTCCTCCTCCGGCGGCCAAGGCCGGACAGCGGCCCGAGGGAGCGGCGGGCGGGGCGGGGATGCGGGCTCCGGCGGCCACCTGGCCCCGCCGCTGCCCCTTTCCCTGCCCGACCGCCCGGGGCTGGGGTCGCGGGCCGACCCTGCGCAGCGTGGGCCGCGGCCGTCCTGCGTGCAACACGGACAGCGCTGCGGCGGCGGCCGGCGCGTCCTGCACTTCCCAGCGGGGCGCGCCCCCCTTCAGTTCCCTGCTTGGCTGCCAAGGTCCCAGCCCCTCTGAGGACCGCACAGCCTGCGCGTCTTGGCACCTGAGGCCCACTGCCCCGAGGCTGGGGCGCTCTGGGGAACCCCGCAGGCTGGTCCTCTTGAGCCCCCGGTCACTCTCCCGGGCCTGGGGGCCACTCAGGCCCAAACTGTCACACTGGACACGCGGAGGGAGTGCAGGAGAGTGGGGGCGCTGGGCTCAAGGACAGCACCTCCGCTCCGGGGGTGGGGGGCCTAGGCCACGGAGGGAATGAAATGTTGTGCCTCACGGCTGCATGCGCCAGCACCCCACTATCCCCCAAATCCTGGCTGGAAAAAGTTCTGGTCGGGGCTGAAGTCCTGTGACCTCCCACCCCGGCGACCGCCCGTCCTTTCCAGCACCCCCTCCACCGCCAGCTCCCCCCCCACCCCCGCCGCTCCAGCGGGGCGCGCCCCCCTTCAGTTCCCTGCTTGGCTGCCAAGGTCCCAGCCCCTCTGAGGACCGCACAGCCTGCGCGTCTTGGCACCTGAGGCCCACTGCCCCGAGGCTGGGGCGCTCTGGGGAACCCCGCAGGCTGGTCCTCTCTGAGCCCCCGGTCACTCTCCCGGGCCTGGGGGCCACTCAGGCCCAAACTGTCACACTGGACACGCGGAGGGAGTGCAGGAGAGTGGGGGCGCTGGGCTCAAGGACAGCACCTCCGCTCCGGGGGTGGGGGGCCTAGGCCACGGAGGGAATGAAATGTTGTGCCTCACGGCTGCATGCGCCAGCACCCCACTATCCCCCAAATCCTGGCTGGAAAAAGTTCTGGTCGGGGCTGAAGTCCTGTGACCTCCCACCCCGGCGACCGCCCGTCCTTTCCAGCACCCCCTCCACCGCCAGCTCCCCCCCCACCCCCGCCGCTCACCCCCATCAGCACCACCCCTCTTGATCCCAGCTCAGCCCACATCCCCTCTTCCTCTCCCGCTGGGTGGGAGGGGACAGCCATTGTCTCTCGGTGCCACCCACTGAACATCCCTCTGGGCCTTGGACAGAGGGGCTGAGCTGACTTCTGGAAGTACGGGGCAGGCGGGCAGAGCTGCGCTCCGGTCTCTGGGAGCCAGGGAGGCCCATACACCCCAGAAGTGGGAAAACCCATGCTGGCACCATCTTTCCAGAGCATTCTGTCCAAGTGCTCCTTGAGCACGCGGGCCAGGCTCAGCTGCCTGGCTCCAAGTCACAGGTGAAAACATGATTAAAACAGTTGAGTCTCTTAACCGCCTCACTAAAGACACCTACCCCTGCCAAAACAACTGGGAGAGAGGGCTCTGCAGGGGAGAGCCCTGCCAGCAGGACCCGTGGGTTCGGGAGAGACCAGCACTGCGGTTCACAACAGACATGCGTCTCCAGAGGCCCTCTCGCCCGAGACTGACACAACCCAACACCTGCTGTGGGGACAGAGAGCCCACTTCATGGTGCCTCTGCTCAGCGGGGAAGACAGTCGGATTTGCGAGGACACCTTGCCTGAAATAACTTCCTGCGCCCTGTGACTGAGCAGGGAGCGGGCAGAGGGTTAGAGCTGAGGGCAGAGAAGGGAAGGGGCAGGAAATGAAGGCGTTTATTCCAGAGCAAGTAGGTCAGACTGCTGCCTCCGAGAGGACCCCTCTGGGCCAGCCCCCAGCTGTGATCTTTGTCTGGCTGGGCAGTGGCCAGCCTCCAGCCCAGGCGCTGGGCTGAGGGACAGCCCTCCAGGGCTGGGCCCCCGCCCTTGGCCTCTGCCCCCTCATCCCCAGCTAGTGCTCCACAAAGAGCCGGTTTGTGGAGTGGGAGCACGCACGGGTGGGTGAAGGCAGGTCCCACCTCTGACGCTGCCCACACCGTGACCCTGCTTTCTGCTGAGAAACGGACCCGGTGCCGCTGCGTACGGGGTGGCCCCCTTCTGGGAAGCCCCCTCATCTTGCCACAGCAGCTGTAGGCGGTGGTTGTCAGGCTCTGAGAACTGTCGAGAGTCCCTTCTCAACACAGACCAGGCCAACACTGCCAGCAGGCATGGCGGTGGCAGCCGCCCCGCGGAGGGGAACCCTCGTCACCAGGAGCCGGACAAGAGGCTGCGCCATGGCCGGCTGGCCTGGCCGAGGGGCAGGGCCCACTCGGGGTGGTGTGAGGGCTGAGATGCCCGCAGAGGGCCCAGTGGCAACCGGAGGCCCTGTGCCCCCACAGAAGCCCCCAGCTGCAGCCCCCTGAAGGCCGCAGAGGAAGATCTTGGCTCCTCTGGCATCAGGCGCCCACTGGCGCCTCAGGCAGCGATTCTTTCCCCTCCTCCAGGGGGAGTGCCAGGCGGGCAGTGTCCGTGAGGGTTCTGGCACCCTGGGAGGCCCGCAGTCTGCTGCCAGGTACGCTGGCTGAGGTGTGACGTGGGTCTGGGCCGCGTCTCTCAGACTGAGCTGTGGGGGTGGTGCCCGAGGTGGTGCACCCCTACCTCGGTGTGCCCCCGCCCACCTCCCAGAGGCTCTTCCAGCCCCTGCTGGCCGCTCACCCGTGGAGCTGTGACCCCCTTGACTACCGAGCACAAGTCTTTCCCATCCTGGTCTCTGGGGCACCCTGGTGCCAGTCCCCAGGGCCAGCCCTGGGTGGGAGCTGGAGCGTGTGGGTGAGGCAGGCAGTGAGCCCTGCGAGGCCCCAGGCGAGTCCTTCTGGCCATCGACCTGGCCTGTGCCCTGGCTGGTGCCCTAGGAAGGGCTGGCTCCATGCCTGGCATCTGCTGGCCTGCTGGCATCCCCACCTGGGGCACAGTCCCACCCGGCCTCTCCCAGACCACCCACCCAGGGGAGGGGCTTCAGCTGAGAGCCTGGTCCCCCAGCTCTGCAGGCCTGTCCCACCTGTGACAGGTGCCCAGCCAGCCCTGTCACGGCGTCTGCCCACCAAACGTCTGCAAGACCCACCTGATCCCCAGACGAAACCAGTGAGACGGAGGCAGAGCTGAGCACTGAGCTCTGCTTAGAAACGCATGGGCCCCCGGCAGGGCAGGAAGGGTCCTGGCCGGGCCCCTCCTGACACCCCCTTCTTGCTGGTGCCTGGGGAGGACGGGGAGCCAGCAGCGGTCAAGGAAGCGAGCATCGTGGGGAGGCCCGGTGACCCCGCTCTGGGTCAGGACCGCAGAGGGCTGCCGCACGCGTACGTCTGTCTTTGCGCACTGTGCTGGGGGCGCGCGTGGAGGCGTGGGGGCATCATGCGCTGAGGGAGGTGCAGGCGGCCATGGCCCCCTGGCCACTCAGAGGCCCAGTGCCCAGATCCTGGCTCCCAGATGCCCGCAGGAAAAGAAGAAAATGAGCCTGGGAAATCTCGCTCCAGAAAGGAGGCGCGTGACCAACAGATGATCAGGACTCGGCGACAGGGCACAGAAGCCTCAGCTGGGGGCTCTCGCGGCCGTAGGGGACTAGTAGGCAGTGAGGCGTTAAAACAGTGGGAGCGGCCGCCTTGAGTCTGTTAAGTAAGGAGAAGCCAGCGGTTCACACCGGTGGGAGTAAACGCGGCAAGCGGAGGACGCCCTGCGTGCCCGGCGCTGGGTCGCCGCGCGTGTGCTCGGCAGGGATCGTCCTTGCCGGGGTGATGGATGCACTGTCGGCTTCGGGGTGAGGCCGCCACTGCTGCGAGCTCTTTTCACGGTTCGGGAAACAGCTGTCTGTGTAGCAGGAGAGAGGCCACGTGCAAGCAGGAGGGCAGAGTCCTAGCGTTTGTCGAGTGTGGACCCAAAGTGTGGCCGGTGTCCTGCAGGCTTCCTTGAGTCTGACTTTCCACCAGACTCCTTGTTCCCCTGGGAACGCCTTCGCGTGGGAACCTGGAGCCCCGGGCACACACCTTGCCACTCTCATCAGGTAGCAAGCCGACCTGGCTTGGGAGATCTCAGGTGGCCCTGCCCCAGCTCTCGGGGGCTGTGATGCTAACAGCGGCCGGCTGGCCACACTGCGCCTGGACAACCCGCCGGTCACTCACTACGGACTTGTTGCTAACTCACTTTTTTGCATTCATCTCGAAACCTTGATGGAGCCCCAGAGCTGAGTCAAGGAGGGGACACAAACCAGCCGCACTGTTTAATTTTCAGTTTTAAAATAGCTTTCGTCTCATTTGTTCACGGTGCTCGCCCGGCCCCTGCAGGAGAGTTAGCTCCTAGAAGCAGCCTTGTAAATGTCGGTTGTTCATCTTCTCACCTTCAGGACAATACACCCCAATCCCATCATTCCGAAACAAGCACACTAAATGATCTGGCAAAACCCCTCCTGACGTGTTGTCCAGGTGTGTGGGGCAGGTTCCCGTTCTGCACACTGCTTTCAGTGTTACGCCACGAGCAGTTTCCAGTGCCTCAAATTCACTGGGAAACCTGCTGCTGCTGACAGTGTGATATTCCGTCCCGTGGCTATGAGTGCTGTTACTGCAGGCGTGTCTGACTCCGCGACCTTATAGACGTAGCCCCCAGGCTCCTCTGTCCATGGGACTCTCCAGACAAGAATACTGGAGTGGGCTGCCAGGCCCGCCTCCAGGGGGTCTTCCCGACCCCGGGACCAAACCCCTGTCTCTTATGTCTCCTCCATGGCAGACAGGATCGTTACTGCTAGCGCCACTGACCGTAACTGGGCTGTGTGGCGGCCTCAGTGTTTCCTGGGATGCTTGAGTGCATGTTCAGCTCGCACACCTTTGTCCAGGTCTTTCCTTTTCTTATAAGTTCCTCATCCACATCCTCCTCTAGGGTGAAGGGGGCTCCTCGCCTGAACTGAGTCAGCCTGGAGGGCCCTGCTCTGGCCCCCAGCTCCCAGGCCACACAGGGCCCCTGTGGCCCGCTGGTGAAGGCGTGGGGGCAGTGGGCAGGCCCAGAGACAGAAGAAGCGGGAGGACACCACTCCTGTAGCTCCGAGACTGGGCGGCTGCCCAGCTGGACACCCCCCACTCCTTCTGCGAGGGGGGCCCAGCCTCAACACTTCAGGGTCTGTAACTGGAACTCTACAAACTGGGCATGTCGTTCATGAAACAACCACTGTGTGCAAAGCAGTGCTCTCCTCCCAGCCCCAGGACTCAGTCTGAGCGCCGGGGGCTGAGCCCGGGGCCACAGGAGGGGCACGGTGTCCTCTGAGCTGCTCCAGGGTCTGAGTCTGGAGCCAGACACGCCCTTGGGCCCTGCCACCTGCTCCTGGCAGAGGGGGCACAGCATAGGCAGCCCAGAGGCCTGCTGGAGGTGGGGGCTGGGGTTCCGGAGGAGTGCGCCGTCCCGAGTGCGCCTGGCAGGGTGTGGGAGCGAACACACCAGGTCTGCACTCAGAAACGACATCGAGCGGGGGAAGCGGCTCTGGAGCTCAGGGCAGCTGGCTGCACTGGGTGTGGGCTGCTGTCCCCACAGTGGCCAGGGTCCCCTGGGGACACCTGGCCGAGGGATGACAGGTGAGGGAAGAAGGTGGCTTTGCTGGAGGGGGGTGGAGCAGGAGCTGTGGTCTGGTGGGGGGCGTGGGGGCAGGGGAGGGGTGTGAGGCCTGCGGGAGGCTTAGGACAGGGCCTGGCCCTCCTGAAGAGGCCGCCTTGGTGGAGGGGCTCAAGGGCCTGGGCTCAGGGCCACAGGCAGGGCCACGAGGCCCGGGAGGAAACCAGAGGGTGGTCACAGGGAGGCCCTGATCGGCAGTTGAGGGGGCAGGGCGTGCAGCCCAGGAGGGCCTGGGGGAGGGCTGTCCTCCAACCCGCCCTCTGGGGGACTCTCTCCAACCCCCCACCCCCCGCGGGGCCTGACGCCAGCCCTCTGTCCATCCCCAGCCCTCACCCTGGTGCCATGGCAGTGGCTCGGGCCCCCTCAGTCCGCTCTGGCACTGCTGTGGCCAGGAGAGGCCTGCCCGGCACACGGGGTGCTTAGGGAGGGCCAGCCTCTCCTCTGCAGGCTCTGGTATCCAGGGCCCCACCTTGCCCAGGGCCCCGGGCCCAGCCCACAGTTGTCCTGCGAGCAGGACCCCAGTCCCCAGCTGTGCTTGTGGAAGGAATCCTGGTTCCCTAGAAAGCTGCCAGGAAATAAAAGACATGCCTACATTTTTCAAAACAAGCTTATAAAAGGCCTCGGGGCTTTATTGTTTTATTTCTGGCAGAGACGTCAAAGCAGGAACTGAGGCCCCGCCCTCTGTGATCTGATGTTTGCCGAGCTGGGTGCTGCAGCCACGGGCCCCGGCTCCCTTCCAGGCCGCCCACCCAGCCCGGAGCAGCCCCTACCCAGCAAGGGCGGCTCTAGCCAGCCCCAAACTGCCCGGCTCAGGGGCCAGCCGTGCACACGCCCCACACTTTCAGCTGCAAGTGGCCGCTGAGAGCGTCTCCAGGACATTTCCGCTCCTTCCCCACTTTATCCAAGTTGGAAATGCCTCCAGGCGGTCTCTGCACTTTCTCCAGGGTCAGGGGAGGGCCGGCCCTGCTGCCAGCCCTCTTCCTGGCCACACCCAGTCAAGGGCAGGCCTCCTCCATGCCCCAGGGGCCACCTTCTTGCTGCACGTGGCCCTGGGTCTGTCCCAAGGGACCAGCGACTCCCCCACCAAGATCCTCTCCTGCCAGGGTCCTAGGCGAGGAGTCAGTACCTGCCGCTGCCCACTCCACGTGGTCGGCTCCATCCACAGCGCCTTCACGTGGCAGCCTGGGAGCCAGCCCCAC
Organism: Madoqua kirkii; assembly: GCA_006408675.1. Classification (NCBI taxonomy): domain Eukaryota; kingdom Metazoa; phylum Chordata; class Mammalia; order Artiodactyla; family Bovidae; genus Madoqua; species Madoqua kirkii. Next base: position 18,433 of record SJYC01130007.1, on the reverse strand, counting down.
CCCGGGGGGGCCCAGTGCTTAGACCCCCAGAGAGGAGGACCCTACTGTGGGCGACAACAGCAAAGCCAGCACTGCCCCCAAGGCCTGGGCTTGGGGAGACCGGAGGGTGGCCACAGGGAGGCCCTGGGCGTCCGGAACTGCGGGGAAGTGGGGGCAGAAGGGGCTTCAGAGCCAACGTCCTGCAGGCTGCTCCCAAGTGTCCCGCTCCCTTCCTGCCTCGGGGGTGTCTCCCTGCCTTTCCGCCAGCACCCCGAGGTGAGGGAGGCCGACAGGTCCCCACCCCCGCCGGCCTCAGGCCCTACCGGACGATGGGTGCAGGACCCCCGGCAAACAGCCAGTTCCATGTTGGGTTTCTGATCCATCAGCGGCTGAGGAGGTGCGGGCTCTCAAGGGGTCCCGGTCGAATCCTTTCTCCTGCCCTCCTGTCTGTTGTGTGTTTTACCAAGTGCTAGCGCAAGTAGAAAAATAATAAGACTGACCTCCTATGGAGGTTGCACTTGCAGGCCCCTAAGGGGAGGAAACACAGGGTGGGGTAGACACGGGCTCCCGAAGGGGTCCCCGCACCCCCGGACTCTGCCCCGTCCGGGGATGTTCTCTGGACAAAGAAGTCCAAGGACGGTCCTGTCCAGGTGGGAGCGCTGGCCAGCGGCCTGGCTGCTCAACACAGGGCCCGCGCCTCCCCACCGCGGTCCCAGCCCTGCTGGGCCCTGGCTCCTGGGCTCAGGGCCACAGGCAGGGCCACGAGGCCCGGGAGGAAACCAGAGGGTGGTCACAGGGAGGCCTGATCGGCAGTTGAGGGGGCAGGGCGTGCAGCCCAGGAGGGCCTGGGGGAGGGCTGTCCTCCAACCCGCCCTCTGGGGGACTCTCTCCAACCCCCCACCCCCCGCGGGGCCTGACGCCAGCCCTCTGTCCATCCCCAGCCCTCACCCTGGTGCCATGGCAGTGGCTCGGGCCCCCTCAGTCCGCTCTGGCACTGCTGTGGCCAGGAGAGGCCTGCCCGGCACACGGGGTGCTTAGGGAGGGCCAGCCTCTCCTCTGCAGGCTCTGGTATCCAGGGCCCCACCTTGCCCAGGGCCCCGGGCCCAGCCCACAGTTGTCCTGCGAGCAGGACCCCAGTCCCCAGCTGTGCTTGTGGAAGGAATCCTGGTTCCCTAGAAAGCTGCCAGGAAATAAAAGACATGCCTACATTTTTCAAAACAAGCTTATAAAAGGCCTCGGGGCTTTATTGTTTTATTTCTGGCAGAGACGTCAAAGCAGGAACTGAGGCCCCGCCCTCTGTGATCTGATGTTTGCCGAGCTGGGTGCTGCAGCCACGGGCCCCGGCTCCCTTCCAGGCCGCCCACCCAGCCCGGAGCAGCCCCTACCCAGCAAGGGCGGCTCTAGCCAGCCCCAAACTGCCCGGCTCAGGGGCCAGCCGTGCACACGCCCCACACTTTCAGCTGCAAGTGGCCGCTGAGAGCGTCTCCAGGACATTTCCGCTCCTTCCCCACTTTATCCAAGTTGGAAATGCCTCCAGGCGGTCTCTGCACTTTCTCCAGGGTCAGGGGAGGGCCGGCCCTGCTGCCAGCCCTCTTCCTGGCCACACCCAGTCAAGGGCAGGCCTCCTCCATGCCCCAGGGGCCACCTTCTTGCTGCACGTGGCCCTGGGTCTGTCCCAAGGGACCAGCGACTCCCCCACCAAGATCCTCTCCTGCCAGGGTCCTAGGCGAGGAGTCAGTACCTGCCGCTGCCCACTCCACGTGGTCGGCTCCATCCACAGCGCCTTCACGTGGCAGCCTGGGAGCCAGCCCCACCCCGGGGGGGCCCAGTGCTTAGACCCCCAGAGAGGAGGACCCTACTGTGGGCGACAACAGCAAAGCCAGCACTGCCCCCAAGGCCTGGGCTTGGGGAGACCGGAGGGTGGCCACAGGGAGGCCCTGGGCGTCCGGAACTGCGGGGAAGTGGGGGCAGAAGGGGCTTCAGAGCCAACGTCCTGCAGGCTGCTCCCAAGTGTCCCGCTCCCTTCCTGCCTCGGGGGTGTCTCCCTGCCTTTCCGCCAGCACCCCGAGGTGAGGGAGGCCGACAGGTCCCCACCCCCGCCGGCCTCAGGCCCTACCGGACGATGGGTGCAGGACCCCCGGCAAACAGCCAGTTCCATGTTGGGTTTCTGATCCATCAGCGGCTGAGGAGGTGCGGGCTCTCAAGGGGTCCCGGTCGAATCCTTTCTCCTGCCCTCCTGTCTGTTGTGTGTTTTACCAAGTGCTAGCGCAAGTAGAAAAATAATAAGACTGACCTCCTATGGAGGTTGCACTTGCAGGCCCCTAAGGGGAGGAAACACAGGGTGGGGTAGACACGGGCTCCCGAAGGGGTCCCCGCACCCCCGGACTCTGCCCCGTCCGGGGATGTTCTCTGGACAAAGAAGTCCAAGGACGGTCCTGTCCAGGTGGGAGCGCTGGCCAGCGGCCTGGCTGCTCAACACAGGGCCCGCGCCTCCCCACCGCGGTCCCAGCCCTGCTGGGCCCTGGCAGCAGAACAGGGCCGGCTTGTTCTGCCTCCTTCCTGGCCCACACCCCGTGGGAAGGGCGGCAGCCATCTGAGGCGGGCTTGAGAGGGGAGCCGGAGGCAGCCAAGTGCTGGCAGGCAGGCCGGAGGCCTCTGCACACGCCGCACGCACCTGAGTCCGGGCTTCAAAGGCAGGAAAGAGTCTTGGCGGAGCGTCGGCGGAACCACGCGGCCGGGCCAGCTTGGGGGGTGCAGGATGCGGGCCGGGCGGGCGGGCAGGTCCTCGGCAAGTGGCCCATCCCCAGGACCCTGCGGCCACGGCCTTGGCCTCCTGCCCTCCTAACTGCGTCCCCGCTCCAGAGCGGCTCCTCACCCTCCACTCCGTTTATCGAAACGCAGGCACAGAGGCGGACCGGCGCCAGCGCGCGGCTCTGAGCCGCGCAGGCCCTGAGCGCAAGCCCCGCCAGCCAGCCACACCACGCCCCCACGCTCTCCACGCCCCTCACATTAGCCTCGCCACGCCCACGCCCACGCCCATCGCCCTGACCACGCCCCCGCATCCCTGCTGAGAGCATAGTGCTGCACCTGCCTTCCTCCAAATCCTTTAGGTTCCTCCATCCATATTATGTCTACCTATTTCTAATTAAAATACGTCAAGCTACTGCACAATTGCACTCACCTCACACGCTAGCAAAGTAATGTTCAAAATTCTCCAAGCCAGGCTTGTGAACCAAGAACTTCCAGATGTTCAAGCTGGATTTAGAAAAGGAAAAGGAACCAAAGATCAAATTGCCAGAACCCGTTGGATCATCCAAAAAGCAAGACAGTTACAAAAAAAAACCACATCTACTCCTGGTTCATTGACTACCCTAAAGCCTTTTTGTGGATCACAACAAAGTGTGGGAAATCCTTCAAGAGATGGGAATACCAGACCACCTGACCTGCCTCTTGAGAAATCTATATGCAGGTCGAGAAGCAACAGTTAGAACCGAACAATAGACTGGTTCCAAATCAGGAAAGGAGTACATCAAGGCTGTATATTGTCACCTTGCTTATTTAACGTTTATGCAGAGTATATCATGCTTACTGGATGAAGCACAAGCTGGAATCAAGATTGCAGGGAGAAATATCAATAACCTCAGATATGCAGATGACACCACCCTTACCCTAGAAAGTGAAGAGGAACTGAAGACTCTCTTGATGAAAGTGAAAGAGGAGAGTGAAAAAGCTGGCTTAAAACTCAACATTCAGAAAACTAAGATCATGGCATCTGGTCCCATCACTTCATGGCAAATAGATGGGGAAACAATGGAAACAGTGAGAGACTTTATTTTCTTGAGCTCCAAAACCACTGCAGATGGTGACTGTAGCCATGAAGTTAAAAGACACTTACTCCTTGGAAGGAAAGTTATGACCAACCTAGTTAGCATATTCAAAAGCAGAAACATTACTCTGTCAACAAAGGTCCATCTAGTCAAGGCTATGGTTTTTCCTGTGGTCATGTATGGATGTGAGAGTTGGACTATAAAGAAGGCTGAGCACCAAAGAATTGATGCTTTTGAACTGTGGTGTTGGAGAAGACTCTTGAGAGTCCCTTGGACTGCATGGAGATCAAGCCAGTCAATCCTAAAGGAAACAAGTCCTGAATATTCATTGGAAGGACTGATGCTGAAGCTGAAGCTCAAATACTTTGGCCACCTGATGTGAAAAACTGACTCATTGGTAAAGACCCTGATGCTGGGAAAGACTGAAGGCAGGAGAAGAAGGTTATGACAGAGGATGAGATGGTTGGACGGCATCATTGACTTAATGGACATGAGTTTGAGCAAGCTCTGAGATTTGGTGGTGGACAAGGAAGCCTGGTGTGCTGCAGTCCATGAGGTCCCAGAGAGTCAGATATGACTGAGTGACTGAACTGATAATTAAAATATATTATTTAATATTTAAAGTAATATATTTTAATTATTAATACCTAGATCATCTTCAGGAGAAGGCAGTGGCAGCCCACTCCAGCACTCTTGCCTGGAAAATCCCATGGATGGAGGAGCCTGGTGGGCTGCAATCCATGGGGTCGCTAAGAGTCAGACACGACTGAGTGACTTCACTTTCACTTTTCACTTCCATGTATTGGAGAAGGAAATGGCAACCCACTCCAGTGTTCCTGCCTGGAGAACCCCAGGGACGGGGGAGCCTGGTGGGCTGCCACCTATGGGGTTGCACAGAGTCAGACAAGCCTGAAGGGGCTCAGCAGCAGAAGCAGATCACATTCAAGCTGTTCATCAGCCTCTCCGCGGTGGACTTTTGGGCTTGCTCTTACTTTTAGACCATTCTTACTGGTGCTGTTTGCAAAAATCCCTGAACACATGTCCGGGTGCACGTGGGTGCTGGTGTAGGGGTAGGCCCTGCAGGGAGAGGGGCCCACCTGCCACTCCAACCCTGACCCACCCCTGGGTGGGTGAAAATGCGGTCCTGATGTCCTTTTTCATTCCCGAGGCTGAGCGCTGGATTTCCTCATTTGTAAATGCACTAAGTCTGTTCTACTGAGTTTGCCTTTTTTCATGTTACTTTATGGGAGTGCTGTATCTTCACTGGGTCACAATTGTTGCAAATAGATTTTTCCTTTTTTTTTGCACCCATTTCACTCTCTGTAGTGGCATCTTGGGTGAACAGACACACTTGAGTTTCATGTGGTAAATGAACCCATCTTTATTTTTATGGCCTGTGCCGGATTTTAAAAATGCCCCACAAGGCATGAATACATTTCTAGTCACCCTCCCACCCGCTAACAGCCTCACAGCTGTGTGGCTTGGTTGCTCACACCTGTGGCCCCGCACACACACGCATGCAGCAGGCACGACTCCACTTGAAAGCAGCCGCTTCGGCGCCTCCCTTGCCTGAGGGTGCACATGCGCGGGCATTTTTCTGTGTCTAGATCGTCTCCGATATTTTCAGGACAGTTTTGTAACTGATGGCAGGGAAGATCTGCATGGTTTTTGTTAGACTTATCCTTGAGGACTTGATATTTTCTGTACTATATAGATGGCGTCTTTACTTCATTTCTTTTCTACTTCTGTTAATGCAGAATCTCAGTTGAGCGCTTACCTTTTCTAATATTATAGTTAAAACCAGACCAAACCTCTTACTAATTTTACTACCTTATCCAGATCTTTTGGGTTTTCCACATTCGTGTTCGTGGGCTTGGTAATTGTGGAGTTTCTTCATTGCTAATCATTCTACACTTGGACTCATTTTTCACCTTGCTGTGCCGGCGGGATACCTGTATCCAGCAGATGCAGTGGCGGCAGGATCCAAAGAAGGAAGTGGCCTAAGTTTCACAACGAAACGTGTTGCTTCTTCCTGTTTGCTCTCAAGATGCCCTTTTATCAGGTTAGGATGTCCTTTCATGGGCTTCCCTGGTGGCGCTAGTGGTAAAGAGCCTGCCTGCCAATGCAGGAGACATAAGAGATGGGGGTTGGATCCCTGGGTCAGGAAGATCCTCTAGAGGAAGGCATGACTACCAACTCCAGTATTCTTGCCTGGAGATTCCCAGGGATAGTCATATTCCTATTCTCATATTCAAGGAATTTTTATCACATGCGGATGTTGGCTATTACTAGATACCATCTCTATGCCTACAGAAATGATTGATGATTATATGACTTTCACATTTAACCTGTTAAATCAGTCATTTAAATTAATATTTTCTAATGTAAAGGCACACTTGTATTTCTAACAAAAATCCAAGTTGGTAATGATTATTTATCCAATTTATATATTGCTGGATTCACTTTGCTAATAATGCGTTAATATTTCAGCAGATTTTATGTGTGTGATTGGCCCATTTTTGACTGGCCTTGTTAACTTTTACCATCAAGGCCATGCAAGCCTTGTGGAATGAGCTGTTCTGTCTGGAAGAATCTGTGCGCCTCTGGGCTGACCTCCTGGATGTTTGGTAGAACTCAGTGGAGCTGCCACCTGGACCTAGAGCTTTCTTGGCAGGAAAATTTTGAACACTAATTAGATTTCTTTATGATTATATATTAAAAAATAGATTGTCTGTTTCCATTCACATGTGATAAGCTGTTTCTCTCAGGGGAATATCCATTTTTATATACAATTTCAAGGTTATTAACATAAAACTGTTGAGCTCTGGGGTTTGATGGTACCTTCCTGACACGCCAACATCAGCTGTCACTGCTGCCTGGAGGCTGCCCAGGCCCAGGGCTCCCCGGCAGCTGCTAGGAGCCGTGGCAAAGCAAGCACACACCATGTGGTTTGCATTGGTGTCCCTGGCTCTCTGAGTCCCACGAGGCCACACAGAGGGGCCCAGGCAGATGGAACCCAGACTGTGGGTTTGCATCACAGCCAGGAAACCCTTGGCCCAGGAATTCCACCTCTCTTGTGGCAAGCCCGCCTTTGTCCCCAAGGGAGACCGCACTTTGTCCAAGGCTGATCTCTACAAAGATAGACTCAAGACCCAGTGCAGGCGGGGAGCAGACCGCCTCCCTCCCGGCCCCCCTCCCCTCTGGCTCCACCGAGTCTGCCCGCCTGTCTGACTCTGGGCCAGCAGAGGCCAGGACCAAGTCCAGGCGACCTGCTGCCCTCAGGACAGGTGCAGCCAAGTGTGGGTCCCACGGGGGCTGGAGTGCTCCGTAGCCAGGCCTCCACCCACCAGGACCCACGACGGCATGCAGACAGCCTGCTGATCTCAGCCACCCTCCCCAGGATCACAGAGGAGCCCCCCGGCACAGGCAGACCCCTGCCCACCCCACCATCGCCGTCCCTGCCTGCAGACCTGGGGGACTCAGGCTCTCGTCCAGGGCCTGTTGAACTCGATTCAGACCTCCTGGCCCACCGGTGTGGCTAAGGACCGAGGCCATGTTGCCCAGCACTTGTGGCCTCAGTCACCACACACAGCGGACCCCGAGGCCAAGTGTGTGTTGCTATCTGGGAGATGGAAGCAAAGGCGCACCGGTGTGTTTCCCGTGGGGTGGGGCCCGCACCAGGGCAGCAGGTGCAGCAGGGCAGTGTGCGACCCGGGCAGGCCGGCTACATGGGGGTCAGCCGCCAGGCTGGGCAGCGCTGCAGTCAGGGAGAGGGGCGCTCCCGTCACCCCAGCCCCTGCTCAGAGGGCTACCAAAGGGGGCCAGACCCTTTCCAGGGCCGCGCTCTGCGAGCAAACAGGGCTGGAGGGACGGGCGGGGCAGAGGTGGCCTCGGGCTCGTGACACCAGGTGCCCCCAGAGGGGGGGTAAGCGAGGTGCCCATTGGACTGCTGACACCAACCTCTGCAGGGGCGAAGGTGCCTGTGAGAAGTGCCCCCGTCACTGCCAGACAGAGTTCCAGGGGGTGGATGGTGACAGTGCCGTGGCCAGAGCGGGCGGGGGAGGCTGAAGGGCAGCACCATCGTGGAAGCGGACGGACAGCAGTGAGCACCCACCCTGGCCTCGACGGGCCAGCGTCTGTGCCCACAGGCCTGGCAAGCGGCGGTGGCTTTGCTGCCTGGCGCAGAGCCCTTCCTTTTGCTGGGTCCGTGGTGGTGGCCGTATCCCTGGCCCCAGGAGGGCCTCGGAGCATCCCCACCAGTCCCGTTAGAGGACAGACACCCCTGGGTACCCACCTGAGGGCCCCAGCCGGGAGACCAGCAGCCGCGCCCGTTGCCACAGCAACAGGCCCAGGGAGGGCCCCCTTGGTCCAGCAGCAGCAGCCCCAGGGCACGGGACTGCAGACCTCTCTGCAAGCTCAGGCGGTGACCCTGGGTGTGTGGTGGCCGCCAGGGCTCTGAGCAGGTGGCCGGCATGTGAACAAGTGGAAACGCAGCTGGGTCCCCTAAATCATGGCCACGGAACCCGGCCCAGGCCCGTCTGTGTTAGCCCGATGCTCAGAGTGCGCTCGCCCTTTTAAAGGGCTGTAAGAACAAAGGAGAGGAGCGATGCAGCCTACGCCATGGAGACTGTGGTCGCGGATGAGAGTATTTACAGTCCGGCCCTGCGCACAGCAGTCAGCAGACCCTGAGCAGCCCCGCCCCCTACCGCCGCCGCGGGCCAGGACAAACCCCGCGAGTCCGGACCCTCAGAGCGCCCTCGGGGCTGGAGCGGGATGGGTCGGCTCATCGCCCTTCCCCAGAAGGGGCTGGGGCTGGATGGCTGCTGCCCCCCAGTGGACACCATCGGTCCGGCTTAGCTGCGCCGTGTGTGAATCAGGCGGGCTTTCGAGGGACCCCCTGAAACTCAGGTCCCGCCAAGCCAGGGCTGTGCTCCGGCTGCTGGGGTGGGGCTGAGCCCCTCAGGGCAGCTGCCGCCGTTCTTGGTGGAACCGAGCCGGCCCTTGGCCCGTCCACCTTCCTGATTTGGCCACCCACCCTGCTGGCCCTTCCCTTGTCAGTGGTCGAGCCCAAGTCGGCCCGTCCCAGTTTGGGGGCGTGGGGGGAGGACAGAGTCACATACCCCACGGGTCACGCTCCGCTCCTGCGAGCTCTCGCGGGGAGCGGCAGCGCCCCCAAGTTTTACACATGATGCAGTGGGCGCTGACTCGGGCAGGGGGCGCGCTGGGCAAGGACGTGGGTCTGCGCTGGACTCCCGGCTCCAAGTCCCGCTGCTGCAGGCGCGGGGGTCGGGGTGGGACGGGTCTGTGCCGCCGCTCGTCCCTCTGCACGTGCGGGGCCCCTCAGAGGAGACCCCAGACACTTCCCGACAGACATGCAGGGGCGGTCCCACCTTCACACACGGAGGCCACGTGCCCCAGATCCACCCACGGGGTCCTGTCCCCGCTGCAAATCCGTCTAAGCCCCAGTAAACGGACTCAGGCATCTTCTGCTGCCTCCGAAGAGCGGCACTTAGGGGCGCGCAGCGGACCCGCCCTAACCCCAGCGTGGGGGCTCGAGGGGGCGGGCATAGCGTGGCCCCTCCTCCCCGCTCCCCGCGAGGCCGCCCCCGCCTGCCCCTCCTCCTTCTCAAGTCTCTCTTTCTTTCATCTTCACTGAGATCGAATTCACATAACCTACGTTCCCCCTTCATGGATCACAGGCTTGTGGCAAAGGGACTTGAACGGTGTCCTCGGTCGCTCAGTCCTGTCTGACTCTTTGTGACCCCATGGACTGTAGCCCGCCAGGCTCCTCTGTCCGTGGGATCCTCCAGGCAAGAATACTGGAGCGGGTTGCCATTCCCTCCTCCAGGGAATCTTCCCGACCCGGGGATCCAACCCATGTGTTTTGTGTCCTGCCTTAGCAGGTGGACTCTTTACCACTGAGCCACCTGGGAAGCCCCGTGAAGGGACTAGTAACTCAGTGAAATTATGGCCATGCCCTGCAGGGCCACCCAAGACAGGTCACAGTGAAGAGTTCTGAAAACTCGTGGTCCACTGGAGAGTGAAATGGCAACCCACTCCAGTATTCTCTTTTATTCCAATCCTGAAGAAGGGCAATGCCAAAGAATGTTCAAACTACCATATAACCACACTCATTACACGTTAGCAAGGTTATGCTCAAAATCCTTCAAGCTAGGCTTAAGCAGTATGTGAAACGAGAACTTCCAGATTACAAGCTTGGTTTCAAAGAGGCAGAGGAACAAGAGAACCAATGTTCAACATTCACTGGATGATGGAGAAAGCAATTGAGTTCCAGAAAAACATCTACTTTTGCTTTCACAGTAAAGCCTTTGACTGTGTGGATCACAACAAACTGTGGGAAATTCTTAAGGAGACGGGAATACCAGACCACCTTACCAGTCTCCTGAGAACCCTGTATGCAGGTCAGGAAGCAACCTGCATGGAACAACGGCCTGGTTCCAAACTGAGAAGGAGCACATCAAGGCTGCACACTGTCACCCCGCTTACTTGACTTATATGCAGAGTTCATCATGGGAAACGCTGGGCTGGATAAAGCTCAAGCTGGAATCAAGACTGCTGGAAGAAATACCAATAACCTCAGGTATGCAGATGACACCACCTTAATGGCAGAAAGCAAATACGGAGCGTCTTGAAGAAAGTGAAAGAGGAAAGTGAAAAAACTGACTTGAAACTCAACATTCAGAAAACTAAGACATGGCATCTGGTCCCATTACTGCATGGCAAATAGAAGGAGGAAAAGTGGAAACAGTGACAGACTTAATTTTCTTGGGCTCCCAAACCACTGCAGATGGTGAGAGCAGCCATGAAATTAAAATCTACGCTTGTTCCTTGGAAGGAAAGCCATGGTAAGCCTAGACAGAGTATTAAAAACAGAGACATCCATGTTGTCGATAAAGGTCCATATGGTCAAAGCTATGGTTTTTCCATTAGTTATGTATGGATGTGAAAGCTAGACCATAAAAAAGGCTGAGCACTGAATAATTAATGCTTTCAAACAATGGTGTTGGAGACCATGGACTCTTGAGAGTCCCTTGGACTGCAAGGACATCAAACCAGTCAATCCTAAAGGAAATCAATCCTGAATATTCACTGGAAGGACTGATGCTGAAACTGAAGCATGAATACTTTGGCCACCTGATGTGAAGAGTCAACTCATTGGAAAAGACTGTGATGCTGGGCAAGACTGAAGGCAAAAGGAGAAACAGGTGGCAGAGGGTGAGATGGCATCAGCAACTGAATGGACGTGAATTTGACAAGTTCCGGCAGATGGTGAAGGACAGCAGAGCCTGGCGTGCTGCAGCCCGTGGGGTCGCAAAGAGGCGGAGGTGACCTAGCGCCTGGCAGCAGTAAGCCTGCAGTCCACCCTCCTATGATGCATGGCTTTCCATGTATTTTCAGACCTGTGTGTCCGTCACCACAATCACTCTCAGAATATTTTCTTCACCCCAAAAGAAACCTTGCCCCCGAGTTGCCACCCTCCAGCTTCTTAGCATGCCCCTGACCTGGGCAACCACTCATGTGCTTTGCACCCATGGATTTGCCTATTCTGCATGTTCTGCATAAGCCAAATCATAGTCTTTTGTGACTGGCTTCTCTCACGCAACGTTTTCAAGGTTCACTCATGTGGGCAGTGTCAGCATGCATCTCTTTTATTTGCCAAAAATGTTCCGTTTATTCTTAGTTTATCCACTCCTTCACTGATGCACAGCTGGGCCGCTTGCTTCTTTGGTGACTGTTGACAGTGCTGTTATGGGCATCTGTGTACGCACTGGTGTGTGGACATGTTTTCAGCTCTCGTGTATGTATACAGAGATAGTCCCAGGTGTAGAGCTGCTAGGGCATGGAGTTATTCTGTGTTTAACCATACTGTTTTCCACAGTGGCTGCACGATTTCATGTTCCACCAAGGGTATGTGAGGGTTCTAGTGTCTTCCTATCTTCACAAACATTTGTTATGACCTACTTTTTTCCCATGATCACCATCCTAGTGGCTATGAAGTAGTATCTCAACTGGGTTTTCTTTAATGTTTTTTTTTTATTTTTATTTATTTGGTTGTACCAGGATCTTAGTTGCAGTCTGCGGATCTTCAGTTGTGGCAGGTGGGATTTGGTTCCCTGACCAGGGATTGAACCTGGGCCCGCTGCATTGGAAGTACAGCGTCTTAGCCACTGGACCACTAGTGAAGTCCCTCTCACTGTGGTTGAGTTTCACCTCCCTGACAATTAATGATGCTGTGCATCTTTTCATGTAGTTATTGGCCATTTGTATGTCTTCTTTGGAGAAATGCCTACTCAAGCCCTTTGACTTCTTTTATTGGGTTGTCTTTTCCTAAAAACCATTTTTTACAGCAGTTTTAAGTTCACAGAAAAATTGAGAGGATGGCACAGAGACTTCCTATATGCCCCTTGCCCCTCTCGTGACCACCTCCCCTTTATCTGCATCCTCAACGAGAGGGCACCTACATGGACATACCGCTACTCCCAGTGCCCGCAGTTTGCATTTGGGCCACTCTTGGTGCTGGTGTCCTGTGGCTTTGGACAGATGTCTCAGGAAGCTGTCCCTCGATTTGAAGCATCCCTCCGCCAGCCCCTGGTGACTGCCAATCCTCTTCCCGTCTCCATGGTGCTACCTTTTCTAGAATGTCTTATAGTTCGAATCACATAGCAGGTCGCTTTTTCAGGCTGACATTTTTACTTAATATGCATGTAGGTTTCATCTGTATTTTTTCATGACTTCACAGCTCATTTCTTTTTACTGGTGAGTAATATTCTGTTGCCTAGATGAACCACAGTTTAATTATTCATTCATCTACTGAAGGTTATCTTGGTTGCTTCCAGGTTTTGGCAGTTATGCATGAAGTTGCTGTAAATATCAGTGTGCAGGTATTTGTGCAGACAAAAATTTTCAACTCTTTTGGCTAAATTCTAAGAGTGACAATTACTGGGTCACGTGGAAAGAGTACATTTAGTTTTCCAAGAAACCGCCCCTCTGTCTTCCGAAGTGGCTGCGTCGTCTGACTTTTGCGCCATGAGCGGTGAGAGAGGCTCTGCTGCCCCACATCCTCCCAGCACTCAGCGCTGGCAGTGCTCTGTCTCACTGTCGTCCAACTTGCATTCCCCTGGTCACCCGCGAGGTGGAGCATCTTTTCAGTATGCGTATTCGCCATCTGCACGCCTACTTTGGTTGAGGGTCTGTAAGACTTCTGGCCGTTTTTGACCAGGTTGTTTGTTTTCTCATTGTTTAGTTTTGAGAGTTCTTTGTATATTTTGAATAAATCTTTATCATGTTTGGAAGTATTCTCTCCAAGTCAGTCTTTTCTTCCCACTCACTTGATACTAGCCTTCACAGAGCTGAACTTTTTATTTCCTTTATTTACTGCATTAGTAGGAGAAGGCGATGGCACCCCACTCCAGTACTCTTGCCTGGAAAATCCCATGGACAGAGGAACCTGGTGGGCTGCAGTCCATGGGGTCGTGAAGAGTCGGACACGACTGAGCAACTTCACTTTCACTTTTCACTTTCATGCATTGGAGAAGGAAATGGCAACTCACTCTGATGTTCTTGCCTGGAGAGTCCCAGGGATGGGGGAGCCTGGTGGGCTGCCGTCCATGGGGTCACACAGAGTCAGGCACAACTGAAGCGACTTAGCAGTAGCAGTAGCAGAACTTCCAGTACAATGCTGGAAAGGACTGATGAGGGGGAAATCCCTACCTTGTAGCTTATCTTAGTGGGAGAAGGTCTAGTTTCTCTAGTAAGATCTAGTTTCTCACCAGTAAGTATGATGTTAGCTGCAGGCTTTTTATAGACATTGTTTATCAAGCTGAGCAGGTTCCCCATCTTCCTAGATTACTGAAAGTCTTTATCATGAATGAGTGCTGGATTTTGACAAATCCTTTTTATGCATCTATTAATATTATCATGTGATTTTTCTTTTTGAACCTCTTAGTGTTAGTGAAAGTCATTAAGTCGTGTCTGACTCTTTGCGACCCCATGGACTGTATAGTCCATGGAATTCTCCAGGCCAGAATACTGGAGTGGGTAGCCTTTTCCTTCTCCAGAGGATCTTCCCAAACCAGGGATCGAACCCAGGTCTTTTGCATTGCAGGTGGATTCTTAACCAGCTGAGCCTCGTAATGTGATCAATCAAATCAATTGATTTTTGAACATCAAACTAACTTTGCACGCCTGAGATAAATCCCAGGTATGGTTGTGGTATATACTTCTTTCTACATGGTGTTGGATTTGATTTGCTAATATTTTGTTGAGGATTCCTATATCTATATCCACAAGAGATATTGGTCTCTACTTTTCTTTTCTTGAGATACCTCTGTCTAGTTTTGATCTTAGGATGATGCTGGCCTCATAGAATGCCTTGGGAAGTATCACCTCAGCTTCTGTCCTCTAGGAGAGATGGTAGAAAGTCTGTATCATTTTTTCTTAAATGTTTGGGAGAATTCATCAGTGTGCTCCTCTGGGCTTGGTGCTTTCCATTGGAGAAGGCTGTCCTCGTTGACTCAATGTCTCTAATAAACATGGGCCTATCCAGATTGTCTATTTCGTCTTGTGTGAGCTTTGGCAGATTGTATCTTTCAGGAATCAGTCCATTTTACCTTACCAAATTTGTTGTTGTTTAGTTGTCAGGTCTTGCTTGACTGCTGGAGTCCAGCTCCAGCAGCCAGGGAGTCAGCCTGAAGGGATGAGCAGTGTCGGAGGGGAATGATGCAGCCTCTGACTGGAAGTGCGGGGCTACATGTTTATTTCAAGCATCAGGTTCTCTTTTATCCTTTGACAAAACCATTAGGTCAGAGGTTTGACATTTTCAGCTCCCCCTCACCCAGATTTATTGTCTCACTGTTGCCCTTCAAACAGAGTTCCTGCTCCAGTGATTCTCTCAGAATCCTGTTTACTTGTGATTACACTGTAACTCATGCTTATGTCTGGGCTGCACACCACATTCCTGAGTTTATTTCTTATCTTTCTAAATCCTGCTTGCCCCTAGTATCCTAAGCTCACTATCTCCTAAAAAGTCTTCTAGCTATCCTTAATTATTCCTAAACCCTAAACTCAGCAAACTTCCTTTGCCATAAACATTTCCCTTACACACAGGTCCCAGATAACAAGCCTTCCCATGGCCTCAAGCTGCGGCCTATGTGCTCGTCCTGGAACATTCTTTGTAAAGATCCTTGAACAAATGTCAATAGTTACTTTATAGATTATTTTCTGGGCACAACTACAGAAGGCTTTGTGCTTTCTCATGCTTCTCTCAAGAACAGTAAGCACCTTAACATTCTTTCCAGCCAACTCAACCGAAGAAAGGAAAGAACAAGTCAGAATCACAAAACTTAACTCCTTCATCCCAGGACCGTGCCTGTGGAAGGAGGAGAGGGGAGTGGGGCCGTGTCTCCATTTTGTCAGTAATGCCTAACACGGCTCCCCACACCCAACTCTGTGACCCCATGGACTGTAGCACACCAGGCCTTCCTGTCCTTCACCAACTCCTGGAGCTTACTCATTGTGTTGATGATGCCATCCAACCATCTCATCCTCTGTCATCCTTTTCTCCCCTTGCCCTCAATCCTTCCCAGCATCAGTCTTTTCCAATGAGTTGGCTCTTCACATTAGGTGGCCAAATTATTCAAGCTTCAGCTTCAGCAATTGTCTTTCCAATGAATATTCAGGGTTGATTTCCTTTAGGATTGACTGGTTTGATCTTCTGGCTGTCCAAGGGACTCTCAAGAGTCTTCTCCAGCACAACAATTCAGAAGCATCAGTTTTTCAGCACTCAGCTTTCTTTATGGTCCAACATTCACATCTGTACACAACTACTGGAAAAACCATAACTTTGACTAGATGGACCTTTGTTGACCAAATGATGTCTCTGCTTTTTGAAATGCTGTCTAGGTTCCTCATAACTTTCCTTCCAAGGAGCAAGCATCTCTTAATCTCATGGCTGCAGTCACCATCTGCAGTGATTTTGGAGCCAGAGAAGACAAAATCGGCCACTGCTTCCACTTCTCTTCTGTGTGCCATGAAGTGACAGGGCCATATGCCATGATCTTTTTTGAATGTTGAATTTCAAGTCAGCTTTTTCACTCTCCTTTTTCACCCTCATCAATAGGCTCTTCAGTTCCTCTTTATGGTCTGCCATTAGAGTGGTATCATCTGTATATCTGAAGTTGTTGATATTTCACCTAGCAATCTTGATTCCAGCTTGAGCTTCATCCAGCCTGGCATTTCACATGATGTACTCTGCATATAAGTTAAATAAGCAAAGTGACAATATACAGCCATGTCATGCTCCTTTCCCAGTTTTGAACTCAGTCCATTGTTACATATTTGGTTCTAAATGCTGCTTTTTTACCTGCATATAGGTTTCTCAGGAGACAGGTAAGATGTACTGGTAGTCCCATCTTTTTAAGAATTTTCCACAGTTTGTTATGATCCACACAGTTAATGGGTTTAGTGTAGTCAATGAAGCAGAAGCAGATGTTTTTCTGGATTTCCCTTGCTTTCTCTATGATCCAACAGATGTTGGTAGTTTGATCTCTGGTTTCTCTGCCGTTTCTAAATCAAATTTATGGTCATAGACTTTTTTCATATTGTGTGTGTGTGTGTGCTCAGACATGTGCAACTCTTTGAGACCCCATGGACTGTAGCCTGCCAGGTTCCTCTGTTCATGGGATTTCCCAGGCAAGAACACTGGCATGGGTTGCCATTACCTCCTCCATGGAAACTCCTCCACCCAGGAATCAAACCCACATCTCTTGCATCTCATGCATTGGGAGGTGGATGGGTTTTGTTTTGTTTTTCACCACTGTGCCACCTGGGAAGCCCCTATCTCTTTATTATCCTTTCAGTCTCCATGGCATCTGTACTAATATCATCTCATTTCTCATATCTTTAATTTATGTCTTTTTTTCATAGATAGCCTGGCTAGAGGCTTATCAATTTTATTCATCTCTTCAAAGAGCCAGCTTTTGTCTTTGTTGATTCTTTAAATTGATCACCCATTTTCAATTTCATTGATTTTCCCTGTAATTCTTATTACTTCTTTTATTCTGCTTTTTTTGGATTAAATCTGCTCTTCTTTCTCTAGCTTCCTAAGGTAGAAACTTAGATAATTGATTTTAGACTTTTCTTATTTTCTAATACACATTTAGTGCTCTAAATTTCCCTCTTGGTACTGTTTTCACCACATCTCACAATTTTTTATAAATTACATTTTTAAATTTTCATTTAGCTCAAGTATTTCTTAACTTCTTCTGACATGCTTAATGCCCCGTGTGTTGTTTAGAAGGGTGTTGTGTAACCACCATGTAATTGGGGCTTTTCCAGTTATTTTTGCTATTGATTTCTAGTTTAATTCCAATGCAGTCTGAGAGCAGACATGTAGAATTTCTATGCTTTTCGGTTTTTTAAGGTGCATTCTATGGCCATGGATGTGATCTGTGAACACTGGTGAATGCTCCTTGTGAGCTTAAGGACAATGTGTGTTCTGCTGCTGTTTGGGGAAGTGGTATGTTGATTATATCTAACTTTGATAGAGTTGTTGAGCTTGGTTATGTCATTTCTGATTCTCTGCCTGCCAGATCCATCCATTTCTGGTAGAGGAGCATTGAAATCTCCCGCTATAATGGTGGACTTGTCCATTTCTCCTTGCAACTCTGATAGCTGTTGCCTTGTGTAGTTCAATGCTGTTGAGTGTACACACATTCAGTTCAGTTCAGTTCAGTTCAGTCGCTCAGGCATGTCTGACTCTTTGCAACACCATGAATCGCAGCACGCCAGGCCTACCTGTCCATCACCAACTCCCGGAGTTCACTCAGACTCACGTCCATCAAGTCCATGCTGCCATCCAGCCATCTCATCATTGGTCGTCCCCTTCTCCTCCTGCCCCCAATCCCTCCCAGCATCAGAGTCTTTTCCAATGAGTCAACTCTTCGCATGAGGTGGCCAAGTACTGGAGTTTCAGCTTTAGCATCATTTCCTGCAAAGAAATCCCAGGGCTGATCTCCTTCAGAATGGACTGGTTGGATCTCCTTGCAGTCCAAGAGGCTCTCAAGAGTCTTCTCCAACACCACAGTTCAAAAGCATCAATTCTTCAGTGCTCAGCTTTCTTCACAGTCCAACTCTCACATCCATACATGACCACTGGAAAAACCACAGCCTTGACTAGATGGACCTTAGTCGGCAAAGTAATGTCTCTGGTTTTCAATATGCTATCTAGGTTGGTCATAACTTTTCTTTCAAGGAGTAAGTATCTTTTAATTTCATGGCAGCAGTCACCATCCGCAGTGATTTTGGAGCCCAGAAAAATAAAGTCTGACATTGTTTCCACTGTTTCCCCATCTATTTCCCATGAAGTGATGGGACTGGATGCCATGATCTTCGTTTTCCGAATGTTGAGCTTTAAGCAAACTTTTTCACTCTCCTCTTTCATTTTCATCAAGAGGTTTTTTAGCTCCTCTTCACTTTCTGCCATCAGGGTGGTGTCATCTGCATATCTGAGGTTATTGATATTTCTCCTGGCAATCTTGATTCCAGCTTGTGCTTCTCCCAGCCCAGCGTTTCTCATGATGTACTCTGCATAGAAGTTAAATAAGCAG